>JAWWLV010000001.1:114124643-114143016 GCA_035041135.1 Platyrinchus mystaceus
GATCGGGGTGATAATGGGTGACCTGAGAAACAGCAGGAGCTGTGCCAGTGCCACGCTCGCTGTCGCGACTTTGTTGAGGGCTTTGTTCTCACCACAATTTGGGTGTGTGTTTGCTCAGAGCCCCCCGACCCTCCCGAAATAGAAATCCGAGAGGTGAGAGCCCGCAGCATCGCCCTCAGGTGGACCATGGGGTTCGACGGGAACAGCCCCATCACCGGCTACGACATCGAGTGCAAGAACAAGTCCGGTAAGAAACAACCTCCCTCCCAAGTAATTCCCACTGCTAAAGTCATTCATCACCGGGTTCGCATCGGAACAGATAATTCATAAATTGGAACTGCCTGATGGAAATTTTTATCATGGTTTATTTAATCTTCCCCAGGAAGATTTATCTTCATTTGTTGCCTTTTTTTTTTCCTTCTTTTTTTAGGCAACGACATTAAGTTTAGCAATTGCTGCTTTTCCCTTTTACCAGGGAAACCTGCACGTAAAGGGAACAAATTTTGATGCAAAACAAGCCTGTCTAGGTGGCAGCTGATGTGATGGTTTGGCTGGTTGATTTTTGGTCCCTCTTCTTGGATTTTATTTCTTTATTTCTTCTAATTTTATATTTTTCTCTATAGGAAAAAAAATACCTGCCTTCACAAATTGTCTTTTCCTGTAGGGCTGATTTTTAGGAGTTATTTTCTGTTGTTATGTGAGTCTATGGCATCTTCCCTGGAAGATTAGCAGGGAAAAAGGGTAGTTATGAGAATTTTTAGACAAAGAAAGTTGTGTGGTAGTTTGCTGAACACTGAAGTCAGAATATTCCTGTACATATTAAACCCCCAAAATATTCATTGTCTCTTGAAATCTGAAAACACTCCAAGTTTGTTTGAACTGGGTTCGTGATTTAAGACCACACCTCTAATTAAGAACATTGTTAAACACCGTCCCTGAGCCGTGATTTGAGAAGGGACTAGAAAGGAAATTGCAGTGGAACAATATTGTCATATTTCACGTAGCATTAAAAGGACACTGAGAAATTACACTGTACTGTTTCATGTTGGGATTTGTTGCACTGAATGTAAGGGAACACAATCCATTAATAGGAATATTCTATGTGTGCTTATCAGTGAGATATTCTGTTTATCAAAGCAGCTCTAGTACATTTATAGACCTCTGCCTTCAGTTCTGAGAAATCAAAATGAATTTGTCCATAAAATTCTGAAATTCACTTTTTTTTTTTTTTTAATTATTCTACTACCCATTTTTACTGTTCTTCATTTATCTACACTGGGTATTTTTTTTTTGTGCTTTATATGGCAAAAATGTCGTGATGTTTTCATTACTAGGTAAAATATTTTCCAGAGTGTTAAATCACCAGTCACCATTTTTGCACTGGCTTTGTAAATGATAATGATTGATAATGTTCAGGTGAGAAAGGCACCTGAAAGATTAGAAGTGACAATTCTCCACTGAGGGTGTGGTCAGGAATTGCAGCTTTGGAGTTGTAGACTAGGCAAGGATGCCTTCAAGGGACATTTATACCTAAAAGTTGCTGGGCTTTGTTTTCTTTTTGATTATTTTCCTTTCTTTCCAACCACCCACCTGCTCCAGAACAGTTTTTGAAAGCCATTCTTGCCTGATAGGCTTCTTTCTCACCCTAAAAAAAATCACTCATGTAACTCAGCATAATCCCATTTTGGAAAACTGAGCTGCTTTCCTTTGATTGAAGAGGTGGTGGGAAGGGACTCCAGAGCTCTAAAACATCTTTCTTAAATTTATTTCAACGTTTTCAAGTGATAATGCAGAAATGCAGGCGAAGATTAAGTGGTAATCAGCAGGAACTTGCACTGCAAAATGATGTCTCTCTAATGTGGGTTGATGAATCAATAACAAGACAGCAAATGAAGCATCAGCAGATTGGAAATATCAAGACAGAACACACTGATAAAGGTTAAAAAAATTAAAGAAAGGAAAAGAAGGGGGTGCCAGAATTAGTGTTGAAGAAAATATTTCTTTATCTATACATGAAGGCAAATCCTGGAGGTCATGTCCTAAAAAGAGCAGATTATCTTCTTCTCACTGCAAACAACTGAAAAGTCATTTTTTTTAGAATCTGAGGCTGAATGTTTGGAGAAACAGGATCGGGTTTTTGAATTCTTGCACATGATTTTTGTCATTAATTAAACCATCAAGGAGATGAAATACCAAAGGTGGCAACAAAAGAACTTGCAAAGGGTAGTTGTAGAGGGGGAACTTAGAACAAACTTCTCACAGTGTCCAGGTATTAAAGGGATGGCAGAAAATTTGGGTTATAGATTCACAATCCATATGTTGAACTCGAGGAACATCCTGCCAACACCAAAGTAAATCTGGACAGTTGTGTTTAGTGGGAATTTTCCACCTATGCTGCCCCACCCTGAGGGCCCAGAAACGAGTTTTACATCAAGATGCATCATCAAGGTTTCTCCAGAAAGGAAAAAATGAAGAATTTTAGGTTTCAGAGAACGTGCAGGTGACCGCAAAGCATCCATGGGCTTCACTAAATGTATCCCATCGGAGAATTTAGGTTGGGAAAGACATTTAGGATCGCAAAGTCCGGGCTGGTGCAGTACCGGCAGTGGCCACCGGGTGGCAGCGCCGGCCCGGCCCTGCGAGCGGCGGCTCAAATCCCAAATTCCCGTCCCCAAATTCCCCAAATCCGCCTGGAAGAGCCCAAAACTGTCTTTTAGTGGCGGGAGTTTTTTGTTTGTTTGGGAGTTTTGTGGGTTTTTTTTTAATTTTTTTTTCTTGTTTAGGCTTTGTTCTTTTTTTGCCTTTTTTTTTTTGTTTTTGTTTGGGGTCTTGAGGGTGGTTTTGTGTTTGGTGTTTATTTGACAGCCCATTGCTGCTTGCTTTCTGTGCTTTGTTAGTCTTTCCACATAAGTAGATTTTAAAGTACCCTACAACAAGAATGAAAACCAGAAGAGCCAATGGTCAATCATAACACCTCACTTACTTACCACGTGGACAGGAACAAATATTTTTCGGGTTTTCCAGAAGAAAACAAAATTAATTCCCCCACCTTTTTTTTCTTACTAACACATTTTTTAAAATTAACTTTTTTTCCCTTTTTTCCTCATTAACAGAATTTTTTTAATTAACCTTTTTTCTCCCTTTTTTCTTAGTATCATAATTTTTTTTCTCCCATTTTTCTTAGTATCATAATTTTTTTTAATTAACCTTTTTTTCCCCATTTTTTTCTTAACACCTAAATTTTTAAAAATTGGAGAGCATTCTTTTTCTCTCTGGAGTGGCTCATTTCGAAAGGATTGCTGTTGTTTATTTTACCCTTCCAAAAGGGGTTGTATGTATCAAAATAATCTCCTGAAGTCCAGGCATTAGCCATGAATAAATACTGGAAACCTGTGTTTAGAAATACAGGAGACTACGAGATTTCATCTCTCTTTCTCCATGGTGTGTCATTATTAAACCTACTAAGAATCACCAGAAATTTTCAAATTTGTTTCTTTAATTTCAGTATCTAATAAAGTCCCAGAGTCCTATGAGGAGTCGGTATTTTAAACAACCAAGTGAAAGTTAAAGCAATCTGATATTACACAGACCATATTGAAAGAAATTCTCACCATCCTCAAGGGAAATTTAACACAATTTCCATACCAAGGAATTCTCTTTTTTTGCTGGTTAAAATTCTGTGAAGTTTAAGAATTTCTGTGAAGTTGGAGCAAACTGAGAGCAGGTTGTAGAAGGGCTGCCTGCAGATAATTCCTTCAGAGCTTCTGAAAGTTATCTGTGTAATAATATATTCAAATTTTTTTAGCTATCACTTAAATGTCTGATTCCTGAATATTTTCTGTTTAAACACAGCCACATGGGTAAGCAAACAGGCCCTGTAACCAGCCAGCATGCAGATGACATGTCATTGTGAGAACTTCTACATCTTTTAGCGAAAGAATTTACACAGTTTGTGCAAATATTTTGTATCTGGGTGAGCTTTCTATTTTTAAACGAGTCTTTCTTACCTGTTGAGCCTCCTGCAGTGACCCAGAGTGTAAAACCCTCCTGAGAGCCTGCAGTGACATCCCCACAGGATGCTGCAGAGGTTAAAGGAGGAACATTGCCTGCAGTAAGGAAGAAATGAAGGATGGCAGCACACAAAAGACATCAAGATGCTTTAAACTGATACATTGTCTGGGGGTTTTTTTCAGCAATTCAATGCTGGGATGAAAACAGGGGTTGCTGTGTTTAGCCAGTTTCCATCCTTTCTCCTATTACATGTCTGGATGATTTATTAAAGACATAACAGGCAGGTGAATAGTAAACACAAATAATAACAATGTGCTCCTCCTTTGACAGATGTACACAGACAGTTTAGAGGGCTTTACACTCTCCTGCATCCTAAAATCAGTCAGGGAAATGGCACCAGTCCTGGAGGGTACTGAACCCCATGTCTAAGTACTTCAAGCTCATGCTCACTGTTTGCTCCTGGTGTTTGGGATCAAAGCTTCTGACTGACCCCTGCTAGTTTAAGGACCCTCCATTAAAATCATGGAATCATTAAGGTTGGAAAAGACCTCCAAGGTCATTGAGTCCACCCTGTGCCCGATGCCCACCTTGTCCCCCAGCCCAGAGCACTGAGTGCCACGGCCAGGCCTTCCTTGGACACCTCCAGGGATGGGGACTCCACCTCCCTGGGCAGCCCCTTCCAATGCCTGACCACCCTTTCCATGAAAAAATTCCTCCTGATGTCCAACCTGACCCTCCCCTGGCACAGTTTGAGGCCATTTCATCTCATCCTGTTCCTTGTTCCCTGGGAGCAGAGCCCGACCCACCCCCAGCTCCCCCCTCCTGTCAGGGGCAAAAAGGTCACCAGCCACTCCTGTTTATTAAATCATTTCCCCCCTTTTATGAGCACAATCAACTTCTCCCTGAGTGAGGATCCCTTTGGAAGGATCTTTTTCACAGTTATTCCAATGTAACAAAGGTAAAAAACCAGTATGTACACTCACAAAACTAGGGAATCCCCTCTCACCACCTCCTCAAAGAGTTGCTATTTCCTTGGATCTTCTGATGACCCCGGAGCTGAGTCACAGCACCCCACTTGGAGCAGTCAGGAGTGCTGTCTAGGAAGGTGGTCCCTGGATTTGCCTGTGGCACCAGGCATTTTCTGGGCTAATCAGCCACCCTGCTTTGTGAGGCACTTTAACCGCGTGCTGGTGTCAGCCACGTTAACATCATTTACTTGTCTGGGGTTTTTTAGTATTTCTTACTGATTTCTCAATGGTTTCTCGTTAAACAGACTCCTGGGATTCTGTTCAGAGAACCAAAGACGTTTCCCCTCAGCTAAACCAGGCCACCATCATCGACCTGCACCCTTCCTCCACCTACAACATCCGCATGTACGCCAAGAACCGCATCGGCAAGAGCGAGGCCAGCAACGAGCTCACCATCACCACGGATGAAGCAGGTGTGCCCTGGCTTTGTGGCTTCTCAAATGTGCTGGGAATTCTCTCTCTCCCTGATGAGAGGAATCTTTACACGACCTGCTGCAGCTGCACCGAAGGAAACACCGAGCTGTTCCCGTAGAACGTGGTGACTTTTGCAACTTCATCGTGCAGGGCTGTAATTAAAGCTGTTCAGTGGCATCTAGTGGTCAAAGGAGACATTGTGCTCCAGGTTTTCAGCCTGTGGTTCTGGAAATAACACACCTGTGTCTACAGTGTGGCCACATCCTACTTTTAGTGGTGGTTCCTCCCCCTGTGGGTATTGTGGCTTTCCTTAGATGCTCAGATATTAATATAGGCAACTAATTTAAGTTACTCCCATTTGAGAACATTGGCCCACATGAATCAAATCTTCCTGAATATTCCATCTCTCAACCCACCCACCATTTAGTTTTCTGATCTCTGTACTTGAGTCATTTGGCTGTAATAAGTTATTGTCATCCCCCTGTTCTCTGCTGCCATGTATCATTTAGGTTGGAAGAGACCTCCAAGATCATCCAATCCAACAATTATTTTTACCTTTTACTCTTCTACATCACTACAGGGTTCTGTCCCAGGAGGACTGTGGGGGCATTTTTACTCTGTCTCAGCAATTAGAAATGAAAATGTTGCATGGCCATAAATAGCAGGCACACATTGCAATTATATACAGTGTACAAAGGTGCTGAGAGTAAACCAAGCGGCTTCAACCCTTCAGTGAACAGCTTTACTCATGGTGAACAGTTGGTTTGCAAAATATTTATCATTTGATCAGGCTTTTCCTCTCTCTTTGTTCAAGGAAAATAGGGAAATCACTGGAGAAAACAGACTATCCGTTCTCCAAGCCAGCACCATCCATAGCCCCAAAATGCCCATCCTCCCTCGTGCACGTACATCGAAGTGCAGGGGTGGGTCTTGGATCTACTCTCTCGTGCTTATTCACCCATGCTTATAGTATTTTTTACTTGCCAAGTTTTTCCTCACTGATAATTAAGTTGTCAGGATCAGCAGCTGGCCTTGAAGTTAAAAAAAACACGAACAGCTTCCCCATGAACAGGGTGGAACCTTAACATCGCGTTTTGCTCAGTTCTTTGTAGCCAAGTTTCAGAATAAATGATCCTTTCGTTGCTGTCTTTTAAGGAGCCTCTGTTGGGAGGAAAAGACCAGCAGTGTGGAACTGTATTCAAAAGCCACTGATCTACCTAGGGAAGAGTTGGGAGAGAGGAGGTCAGGCTTAGGCAGGGTATGTGATGTTTGCCTCCTGGGTCTATATTTCAGGTGATGTACAACGTGTGGGAGCATCATTTTTTGATCGCTTTTTACTTCTGTTCTCTGCCTTTTACAGCAGGAAACGGAGAGGAGGGAGTGAGAGAGAAAGTAATGAGAAGGGAACAAAACAGAGGTCCAAGAAAGACAACATAAAAACTAAACAACTCCAACCACGCTGTTGGTAAAGGGCCCAGATTGTGCATCACATATTGCAATGCCCTGATTAGAAAGAAAACTGTAAATGGTCTCTGTGGCAAAAAGGATATTTAAGGATGGCATCATTTCAAAGCTTGCAGGCCACATCTTTCCTTCCATACAGCCCAAATTAGCTCATGTGTTGGAAAATAGATGCAAGTACACACTTGCACTAACACTTGTCAGAAACAAAGGAGCATTATGGACATTGCCTAATACAAAAATCAATAGAGGAAACTGGGATATCTGGGTTTTCTTTACGTCCTTGCCACAAACTCTGTGTGACAGTAAGTGTGTAAAACAAATGACTTCTTATTAAACATTTCACCACAGAATGCTGGGAGCAGTTGACTGTTCAGGTCTGTAAAAGTTTTGGGGTCTTTCAAGGCAAAGTCGAGATTTTAAGGGGCACATTTTAAACCCCATTTTCTGGATCAAATGCTTTGCTCAAATTTCACTGCATCATAATGTACCCTGGAGAAATGGCATTCACTTTTGTCAACAGGGGGACAGAATCAAGGTCAGGCTTCAAAAAATTCATAGAGGTCTCTTTTTTTACCAGTGGACTTTTTCCTCTCCTCCTTCCTTTATATGAATGTAAGAGGAATGGAAATCAAGTTCTTTTCAAGCTTTGGAAATTTCCCATATGAAGGACAGTCAGGAATGGCAGAGAATAGGGCGTATTTAATAAATTAAACATATTATAGGATGTATTCTTTGCCTCTCTGCTTTCATCAGTTAAAGCCAAATGTTCTGGTTCCTTTCAGCACAGCTGTCATTTACTGCTGCTCCACCTCTAACAGCCCCATCTCACCCTTTTTATTGCTTTCCTTCCTTTGTCATGCTATTAAAAGTTAATTTAATACCTTTTACTGAGGCCACATTCTGTGTCAAGGGAACCCTCTGCAGCAGCTCGAGATGACTCCATCCCTTTCCTCAGATCTCCCTTTTCCAGTGATTTACCTCGCTGAGCAAGCAATTTACTTCACATCTCCCTGTTCAATCCCAGCTGATTCCTGATCTGCTCTGTAGCTGCCCAGATGACAAGTAGGTTCCCCCACACTGAGGGCCTCCTTTTTTCACTCACCTTTAAAGCCTCATGCACGCTTTTGGCAAAGTGCTGATAGCAAACAAAACTTCTCCTGACTCAGGGGGTTTTTTTCCATTTCTCAGTCATTTTCTGTCTGATTTCCAGGCTGGAATACTTACCCTGAGGAGGGGGTAAAGTGTGTATAAAGTATTTGATATTGGACTGAATGTGCTCAGTCTCTAGGATCCCACTGGAAAGTGTGCAACATGGTGTAGGCTGGATTAGGAGCTCCTGTCTCACCTGCTTTAAGTGGATTCTGCTGCTTTTCAATCACCCCTAGCATTCTGACTGCTGAAAATACATCTTGACTATTTTCAGTGCAGAAACAGCACTGTGAGAGTATCTCTAAAGAAGAAAAACCACTTTTACTCATTTATTTTATTTAGCAGCCTGCCATGTTTCAGCATATATTGTATTTCCCTGTTGGCCAGGGTGACACCTGAATGTGGAAAATGCCAGGCCCTGGTTTTGTTGGATGAAGTTTCCATGTGACCTTGACCCAGTCCAAGTCTCTGTGACATTGAGTGTAGAGATGGTGACATGACAAGAAGTGCTGGACTCTGGGGGCTTCAAGGGCCAGTTTTGATGCCTCTCTCTTCTGTCTTCCCAGCTCCTGATGGTCCCCCTCAGGACGTCCAGCTGGAGCCCATATCGTCACAAAGCATCCGAGTCACCTGGAAGGTAAATGCTCACACACCCAAGAATGTGGGATCTGCCAGGGTTTGGGTGCATTCCAAGAGGTCCCATTGAGGGGAGTATCATAACAACTGTGCCTCAGCTATTTTATTTGGAAGAGTCACTGCAGATGCCTTTGCCAGCAAAAGAATTGTGGGTTGATTGAGGGAGGGGATTCTGCCCCTCTGCCCCCTCAGGTGAGACTCAACCTGCAGAGCTGCTCCAGCCCTGGGAACAGCACAGGGAGGACATGGAGCTGCTGGAGAGAGTCCAGAGGAGGCACCAAGAGGATCAGAGGGATGGAGCAGCTCTGCTGGGAGGAAAGGCTGGGATTGTTCAGCCTGGAGAAGAGAAAGCTCTGGGGTGATCTAATTTTGGCCTTCCAGGACCTCAAGGAGCTGACAGGAAAGATGGAGAGAAACTATTTCCAAGGGATGGAGTGACAGGACAAGGGGGAATGGTTTTAAACTGACATAGAGTAGGTTTAGATTAGATATTGGGAAGAAATCCTTCCCTGTGAGGGTGGGGAGGCCCTGTCCCAAGTTGCCCAGAGAAGGTGTGGCTGCCCCATCCCTGAAAGTGTCCAAGGCCAGGTTGGATGGGGCTTGGTAGGGCCAGTGGAAGGTGTCCCTGCCCATGGCAGGAGGTTGGAACTGGGTGATCTTGAAGGTCCCTTCCAACCCAAACCCTTCTGTGATTCCCTGATTGTATCTTGTCCCCATCCTACATTTATGTCAGTGCCATCAATGGTTTCCAAAACAGAAAGTTTTATGTTCAATAGTCATGGGCTTACCTGGTGCTTGAAGTGAAGCACAGCAAGGTACTTCCAAAATTCATACATCAAGCATGGATTTAAATCCAACACACAGTCAGTGGAGCAAAGGAAGCAGCTGTTGAAGTCAAGCAGGAGTGCACAGTGACTCTCAACAACTGAAATATATTCTTAATATTTTATTTTTTAAATCATTTAAGAATTATGATTGACATCTGATCCAGCCAACTAAACCTCCAAGCTTCTATGCATGAACTTTTTTTTATGGATTTATGGGTAGGCACATTGAGAGGCTTGGCCTGCCTTTCATAAAGCTCACTTTGGGGCGTATTTTAAAAAAGCAGCAAGAGAATTCAGGCACCATTGGTTCACTGCTGGAGTTTATAGCTGTTATTTGTGATTCTGGAGGTTTGCCATTAAGTTTTATAGATGCAGATGTGAACAGGCAGCTACAGGACAAACAAAATCCCCACACCTACATTTCAACAACACTGTCTAAGATTTGGTTCAGTTTGTACTTCCAGGACATTTCAAGTACAACTTACTGTCCTGATCTCTAGTTATTGACTGATATTGATGCACATCACACGAGCAGGTGGAGCTGTGTTCTCAAGATCAGGTTTGGAATTTGATTTGTGAGTTCTTGCCAGGTAATGATCAGTATCTAACAGAACAAGACAATCACAGAAATGAGCTGTGCATTCAATATATACTCCATTACCCTGGCAAGTCTCGTGAGCTGAAGGGAGAGATGGAGAGTAGAAAATCTGCAGATCTGCCTGTTAAAAGTCTGGACAGCTTTGGTTTGCAGTCCTTGCTTTACCTGCTCAGCTGATGGTTGCCAAGGTTCTCTGGGGTGTGGACAGAGTTGAAACCTCATTGTTTTCTCGACCTCAGAGCTCCTTTGCAGCCAAAGGTGAGGTCACAGAGTTAGACCTTTTGTAGTCCTGCCTTTACCAGAAGAGTTATTTCCTGAATGACCATTTGTAAGCTGACTAAAAAAGGGTGACTTCAGTTAAGAAGTCCCAAACCAGGAGTGAGCCATTTACTTCCCCTGATATATTGCAGTTTTCTCCTGGCCAGAGCAGTTTTAATCCATTACTCAGAAAGCTACTTTAAGATGGTCCCACAGACCTAATGCAGTTTGGTCCTGTGCTGAATCCTAACTTTTGGGTGGGTCCCTGTGATGCTGTGCAGAAGGCCCTCATTGCAGTGTGCAGTACAATGTAATTCAGAACAAAGAAATACCCACCTTGAGACCAACACTGTATTGTCCTGAAGGTAAAACAGGGAGAAAAACCCTCAGTAATAACCTGCTTATTTTTATTTTGGAGCCAGGTGGAGCTTTAGCCATGAAAACCTAAGATGACATTATACAAAAGGAGTTGTGGGGAGAACCAGGGTTGTATTTAGAGCTGGTAAACCTCACTGAAATACAGTGTCAATAACAGCAAAAATTACACATTGATTATCTTTCATCTGGTGTTAAATTCCATTTCTGCAGCTTGCATCCGTTGTAAATCTTCATTTAAAGTTCCTCCACTTTTAGAAAATCCTAGTTAAGCAAAGTTGTTTGTGTCTGTGGTCTATTTAATCCCATTTCTGTGCGTCCACATAGAATATTGGGTTTCAGACTGAGTTTTTGAATAACACTCAGCACTTTTCAGTAGCTTAAAATGGTGCAGAGATAATGTAAATTAAGCAGAAATTCTCATTTAGCGTGAAAATAGTAATTAATTTTACTTGTAGCACTTTACATTAGGTAAGTAAACCCATTAAATTTAGGCATGGGAAATATTCCTTCTCCTCTTTATGAATACACACACACAACTATAAAATGTTATACTTTAGAGAAGTCATCGATGCCTTGTTTTACAAATACTGGATTTTGTGAGATAAGCAGTAAGGTCATGGAAAGAAACTTACTTTTTCATAATGTTCTATGACTGTTGACAAGGTTAACAATGTTTTTCCTCGTGAACAAATATGGACAAACATTGCTTCACTCAATTTTCTACCAAAAACATGTCTATGCACAAGAACTTTATCAATTTTTATATTTATCAAATATACAAAATGTAAGTTATCTGTGCAAAAAGTCAACTCCAAACGAAGCATTCAGATCATACCAACAAGGAACATTTAAATTTTTGTGAAGCAGAACAATTCAATGCTTTGTCCTGCAGTGATTTGGAGTTTGTTTTATATCATATAACGTTTCAAAGTGAAAAACAAAAAATAAAAGATGTTACTATTTTATTTAAAGAAAAAAAAATCCCTTGACCTAAAACAACTGTAAAAATGTTCCTGAAAAATTCAAAGTTTGCCATTTTGTTCCAATTCAAAATGAGAAAGTATAATTGCAGAATTCCCAGTGAAGAGGCTGTTCTGGCTTTAGTCCTGCTCTGAGAACATTTCAGTGCATAGTAAATGTATGACTGAGTTTTATCATTATGTGTTGACACGTTTTAGGCACATTGGTTGGGATTTCAGTCTGCAAAGCATGTTTGTGGCAACAAATTCTTTTCAAAAGCCACCCTGTGGTAACTCGTGGGAATGTTCCAGTTGCAGCCTTTAGACTTCGGCTCTTGAGATGTGGAACTCTGTTGGTGTTTGAGACAAGAAATCTCCATGGAGACTGTTGAGGAT
Organism: Platyrinchus mystaceus; assembly: GCA_035041135.1. NCBI lineage: Eukaryota > Metazoa > Chordata > Aves > Passeriformes > Tyrannidae > Platyrinchus > Platyrinchus mystaceus. Next base: position 114,136,762 of record JAWWLV010000001.1, read on the forward strand.
TTGCCAAATTGTGAGGGAATCCAACACTGATGGAGAGAACTGGTGTCCTGGAATGATTAAACTGGTGCCTCCACACTGAAAAACATTTAGCAAAGAGACCTGAAAGCCACTGACTGAAGGCACAGTCCCTGGAATAACACTTGTTGGAGTTGTGTGCTGCTGTGGCCAAATTGTTTGTCTTGTGGTCAGTTTGTTGATCAGAGGATGGAGCAGCTCTGCTGGGAGGAAAGGCTGGGAGAGCTGGGATTGTTCAGCCTGGAGAAGAGAAGCTTTGGGGTGACCTGATTGTGGCCTTTACCTAACTGTGGCCTGAAAGAGCTACAAGAAAGATGGAGAGAGACTATTTCCAAGGGCCTGGAGTGACAGGACAAAGGGGAATGGTTTCAAACTGAAAGAGGGAAGGTTTAGATTGGATATTGTGAAGAAATTCTTTCCTGTGAAGGTGGTGAGACTCTGGCACAGGTTGCCCAGAGAAGCTGTGGCTGCCCCATCCCAGGTTGGATGAAGTTCTGAGTAACCCGGTCCAGTGAAAGATGTCCCTGTCATTGTCAAGGGTGTTGGAACTGGATCATCTTTGAGATCCCTTCCAACCCAAACCATTCCATGATTCTGTGAAGGTATCTGAACTCAAACAACAACAACAAATGTCTAACTTTACTTTCCACCCCACACTCCATCTTAAAAACACCACCTTTGCAAGCATTCAAACAAAGGTCACGAGGCCATGGAATTGTTCAGAATGGGAAACGTGCTTGCAAAGTGCTGTGATAATAAAAGAGCCTTATTTCACAAAGGAGGTTTTTAGTTCCAGTGAGACTACAGACTCACCAAAACAGACAGGTCCTGTGGCAGGAAAGAGTGTTCTTCCTGAGAATATGTTCCTCAGGAGATTTAATGGGATTTAGTAGCAACAGGAATTGCTCCCTCTGCCCGTCCAACTCATTGCTGACAAACTGCCTCACCAAGACCTTTTTTATGGGTCAGTGGAATGGATGAACTCGTGGGCGTCTGGTGGGAATTTGAAGGAGGTTTGGAGGATTTGGAAGAGTTTTTCCCCATGGATTATAACCTGTGCCTTAAAATCTTACACTAATTATACCCCGTACATGTAGAAAATCAGGCAGGAACATTATCACATACTGAAATTAGTCCAATAGTACTTAAATGGAATTTTAATAGGTATTGCTGTCAATAACTGGCTTTTCCCCTGAGCTGACAATCCCTGTTTTGCTCTAGATTCCATTTTCTATTGCAGAGTACACAAATGCTCTCCAGGTACAGGGAATCTTGCACTGTGATGGAGAAATACAGCCCACAGTTATGGCCAGCCACTTTTTACTGTCCATATTCCTGAATGCCAGATATTTTAGCTATTCAGGATGCAAATCCCTGCTTTCCAAATCATTACTGCCTTCAGCACTCATCATCTAATCATCTTTCTAACACTACACACTGAATGAACAGCAGCACATTTCAAAGCACAGTGTAAAAGTTTCCTTATGCATCTTGCTGAATAACCTCTGACTGCCTTCCACAGATCAACAAATGCCTTACTAAAGATGTAGTGAATGGTGGGGGCTTCTGGCAAAATCACAATTAGTAGTAAATGGTAAGTCTGTAATGCAAATAAACCCTTATCAGCTCAACTTTGAATGATTCACCCGATAAGAGAACAAAACATCCCAAATTCACACTCTAGAACATCTCCTTATCAGATTTTTCTGTGTATGAACCGTTTAAAGGTCTTTCTTTCAGCACAGGAATGCACAGATTTGAACAAACCACACCTGAAATTCATGTATCATTGTAAAAAGTCACTACTTCGTGTATTTTTGAATTGTTGCCTAGAAATAGACTTGCATTCAGCAGGAAATTTAGGTATTTTTCAAAAATTTTGGGGGGCACAACTTGACTTTGGATGCGTGTACTGAATGTGTAACCTTTCACTTTTCTCTTTAGGCTCCAAAGAAACATTTGCAAAATGGAATTTGGGTATTTTTTTCAGAAATTTTAAGGGAACAACTTGACTTTGAATGTATGTACTTAACGTGGAACCTTTCATTTTTCTGTTTAGGCTCCAAAGAAGCACTTGCAAAATGGAATTATCCGTGGATACCAGATCGGTTACCGGGAGTACAGTGCAGGGGGAAACTTCCAGTTCAACATCATCAGCATTGACACCACTGGGGACAGCGAGGTTTATACACTGAATAACCTGAAAAAATTCACCCAGTATGGCATGGTGGTCCAGGCTTGTAACAGGGCAGGGATAGGACCTTCTTCTCAGGAAATCATCACCACAACTCTTGAGGATGGTGCGTTTTGGCAAACAGCTGCCATGGGGCGTATTGTTTTCATTTTGTATCTTCTTACTTTGTTAAATTTGTTTTTTGGTTATTGATCATTATTATATATTAGTGATTATTATAATATATAATGGGGACAATAGAAGACCAGATTTTAGAGGTGTAAGATACAGTAAACAGCTGGGTTGGAAAAGACCAGCCAATGAACTTGTATGATTTTCATTGAAAGAGATGCAGAATCATCCAGATAAACAAAAATTACTGTACTGATGCAATAAATCCTGCTGTGAATGATAGTGACTAAGAGCACAGCTTTCATTTCGAAGCCTATTGCTCTGGTGTTTACATGTTTGCAGATTTTGTGGTCTTTATAGTGATCTTATCAAAGTTTTGAGATGCTAAGTCGTGAACTCCTGAAAGGTGAAGCAATACTGTTAATTTTGTTGGTTTTGTTTTGTTCCCAAATGAACCTGCTGTGTAACCAAAGCTCCTGTACTGCACAATCCCTTCTCTTTTCAGGCTAAAGAGAGCTGTGTGGGGCATTTTTTCAAGGATATCCATACCAGTGAGAGAAAAATCATCACTGTTTCGGACAAAATGTCTAATCCGAGGAACAATTTAGGCATTTTTTTCCCAACTACATAAAAAGTACTTCTCAAACAATGAGAGGGAGTCCTCTAGTGGAAAAAGAGAAGGATCTCATGTCCAGAAAATAAAGGGTTCAATATTTTAGAGGAGTATAACTGCAAATAATAATCCTAAAGGGTAGCATAGGTCAGATTTTCAGCTCCTGTGAATTGGCAGCAGTGCACTGAAGTCGTGCCAGCTTGGAATCTGACTTTTTACATGGAAAAAATGCAGTAGCACACACCTAAAATCCTCAAGACCTACAGATTTTGACACAAAAGCTTTGTGGAAGGCTGGTGGGTTTTAGTCTAAGTTTTTCTAGGCCTAGACAGATCACTGCAAGACCTCAGAAGCAGTGTGCTCACACATGCATGTATTTAATATTATAATAAATAGGATATCTTTCCTTCAGAACCCAGCATGCTTACTTTTCCTGGCAATTCTTTTTTTTTGTTGTTGTTGTTGTTTTCACTCAATTTTAGGTCCCTCTTAGAACCAAAGATGCCATGATCTTTAAAAACAATGCCAAATGCTGTGTTGCTTTGAAACTAGATGGCCAACAGAAAATGCCCTAGATTTGGCTGACTGTTTCCAATTATTCTAAATGTCAGTGAAAACATTTTATGAACATTTTTTCCATTTTTTTTTTAAGGAAGTGCCCGCTTTCTGCCTCCACCAAATTTAAATGGGCATTAGAATTGTCCCAGAAAGATGCAAATTTGGCTTCAAACTTTAAAAACTACATTTAAGCTGCTTATGGAATATTCCTGCACATTTCAGCACTAGGACACATCTTTCAAAAGGAGAGACAAAAAGCCTAATAAAGGACCAGTCAGCAAGTGGGGAAGCAGTACATCAAAAGTTATTCCAGGGAAAACAGCTGCTCTTGCAGGAACATGTGGACTGTAGCAAGAATAGAGGTTTTGCATTGTTAACAGTATAAATGATAATTAAACAATGTGTGGTAGGATAGCAGTGAAAATAAAGGATAAACATGGACTTGTATTCCTTGTGTTCAAATGGTGAATCTCTTATTCCAGTGCCCAGTTGCCCTCCAGGGAACGTTCAAGCCACTGCCACGTCACCAGAAACCATCTCCATCTCTTGGTCAACGCTGGCAAAGGAAACCCTGAATGGGATCCTGCAGGGATTCAGGGTCATCTACTGGGCCAACCTCTTGGATGGAGGTGAGAGAAATCAATCTCTTACCAAGTAATGGCTTTTATATCATTTGCTCTCTGGTGTGAAGTCATTATACTTCCTTTTCTCTTTGGTTTAGAGAAAACTTGGTACCCAACATGACCTGAGCAGATTTCACCACATTTATAGAGCCCAGCATGGATTTTTTCCCATAAAGAATGATGACCTGAACCTGGAACATATTAACCCAAACCTGTATTTCACTTCAGTTTGGTTGGTTATCTGTTTGCCTACTTGATATGCTATCACTTATTTTTTGATTTTGGGATGCGTTTCATCTCCATAGCTGAGGGCAAAAGAAGGAAACTTTTCTGGAAAAGGCTTGTTATTTTATCTCCAGCCTCTTCTGTTGTGCTCATGTTTTGTACTCTGAGCATAATTCCTGGGGAAATAGGCCCCAGAGCAGAGAAGGAGTGAAATGATCAAAGGAGAAATGAGATGCCTCACTAATCTGCAATTTATCGCATGATGATAATGCTGTGTATGGTCCTTTCTTGTAAATTAAATGTTAGTAAGTTTGGAAGCACATGCCTTTATTCCCGTTTGCCCCGTGGATTTTTCACAGCTGCCTCCCTTCTTTTGCTTTCATCCACCAGATTCATAGTTCAATATGCAAATCCTCCCCTCTATCAGTGGGGCAAAGGGAACTCGGAGTGGAAATGTGACCCAGAGGCCCTGCTGGTAATGGTAGACTCAAAAAGTATTTGGAAATAAACCACCAATTCCTTTAAAAATAAAGATTTCAAAAGTATGAGAAGCATACATAAGAATGTAGACATGTGGGGCACAGAATTCAATATTTTCAGTGATGCCTGGAGCCTTTGGATCAGATCCCATGTGGATGTTATCAGTGCACCTCTAAGTTCCTGTGTGACGTCCTACAACACGATGAAAAAAAGAGATGATGTTCATGCAATGCTTAAAACTGGATTTTCTTCATTTGTTCAGCTTTATTTTCTGCCCCAAATATGTTTAAAGCTTTTTTGCCATATGGGTTGTACTCAAAAAAAAAAGATTCATATGAAGAGCATCGTCTTTCTGCAAGTAAATCTGATTTTCCTGTGTTTAAATCTCTTGTTAGCCTGTATTACTGCCATCAAGCGCTTTGCAGCAGCACTTGCTACATATTTGAAAATAAAGGGAACTTTCTCTTCATTTTCCTTATGAAAAATGGTCTTTCTCAAAACAAGAGAACCTTTATAAAGATAACTGACTTTCTCATTTTTTCTTTGGGGAATGTTTTGCAATAATCTCTTCTTGTTATCTATTCTTTATGAAAAATCTTATTACTTGGAGAAATTTTTCAATTCTCTGCACTGCATTTTTTAGGAAAAAAATTGCAAAAATAGAGTTTGAAAATGAAAACTGGGTCTGTTTTGAAAGACAAGACTGTTTTGAAAGACAAGAAGTCAGGACACAAAATAATTTATGTTAATTCATTATAATTCAGTGCTGTCTTATAATAATGAAGCGTTACTTGTCTGGGACACACTTTAATCCCCAAGATTTCCACAGTGTCAATAGCTGGGAGAAAACTGAGCTTGGCAATAACTCAATTCCCTTTTTTCTTTTACAGAACTGGGAGAGATAAAGAATGTCACCACCACCCAGCCATCACTGGAGCTGGATGGCCTGGAAAAATACACCAACTACAGCATCCAAGTGTTGGCTTTTACACGAGCCGGGGATGGAGTGAGGAGTGAACAGATTTTCACTCGCACTAAGGAAGATGGTAAGGAGGAAAGCCCTTCCCATTCCCCACTTCCAGGAAATGTTGGTGTGTCTCAGGTAAACACTGTACAGAAACATGCACAGTGAGATTCCTGTCTGGAGGTCTGGAGTTAGGAGCACGTGGTGAGGTGTTTGTGCCCACGGCTTTGGAAACAACCAGAACGTTTCCAAGACTTCGGTTCATGTGAGACAGAGGTTTGTAGTTAGCACTGATTATCTGGGGAAGTTTGGATTTCATTTTAAATTCATTTTCTTCTTCAAATACTTCAGGGTCTTATTTGAGAATTTTGAGAGTTTGAGTTAATTCTTTGAAAGTGCCTGAAAATCCAGCTCTGAGGTCCCAAAGCAAAAGAAGAACATCAACCTATTGGAGCAGGTCCAAAGGAGGCCA
>JAWWLV010000001.1:114143116-114179365 GCA_035041135.1 Platyrinchus mystaceus
TGTGAGGGTGGGGAGGCCCTGGCACAGGTTGCCCAGAGAAGCTGTGGCTGCCCCTGGATCCTTGGAAGTGTCCAAGGGCAGGTTGGACGGGACTTGGAGCAACCTGGGCTAGTGGAAGGTGTCCCTGCCCATGGCAGCGGGGTGGGACTGGGTGATCTTTGAGGTCCCTTCCAACCCAAAACATTCTGTGACTCTATGAAAATGGGCAAAGGAGGAGAAACTATTCTGGGACTGTCTTATATAACTTATATCCTTCTAAGAGTATTATTTTCAGTACATGCATATATTTAAAATCCTCCAAATACCTCTTCCCTCAAAAGCAAAATGAAGAACAAAAATGCCTCACCTTTGTTCATGGACCAAAGCATGGAAAATTTAAGTCCTAATGCTGAAAGCTTAAGAAACTTTTAATTATACACAGACACATACACAAGAGATTTCATAATTACTTTCTTGTAACTTTAAGTATAAAAAATCACTTCAGGTCCCCTCGGTAGGATGTCACACACTGATTTATTTCTGAATAACTAGAATTCCAAATTCAGTAGGAGTTTTGTCCCTAACTTGTTCAATACCTTGAAAACCCTCTGAGATGTCCAAATATCTCTTTAGATCCTAAACATTTTGAAAATCTGGATGAAAGATTTTTTGGCAGACGTAAAAATGCACACAGCCCTAGCAATGAAGTTACATGGATAAGGTTTGATTGGTAAATTCTTCCATGTATTATGCAATATGATTTCAAAGAAATTAGCCAATGGATTTTTCTTTCTTACTTTTCCAGCTTACTGGTCACTTGTGAATATATAAATATATTCATCAACTTTTTTTTTTTATTTGTAATGAGATTTACAGAAGTGCCAAGAGATTAAGTTCAGTGGATTAACTGACTTGATGAAAGTTTGGTGGGGTTTTTGCCAATTAAAAAAAAAAAATTGCTTGATGAATGCTACTGATTGAAAAGCCAACCTGTAGAGACAGCTCCTGGCTCCTGGATCAGCATTTCATGGCACACATGCCGGAGAATTCACAGCAACTCGTTGGGAATGCCAGGCACTGGTTTCTGTTGAGTTAAAAGCTTGGTGGGAGCTGCAAGCTACCAAAATATTCCTTGGAGCAGAGACCATCTTGTCTCTGTGTGAGGTTCCTTCAGCTTCTGGAATTGATCTGAAGGCAGAAGTGGTGCCAGCAATGCGTTCCTCTCTCGCTGGGGACAACAAAAACTTGGTGTACTGACCCTGAAAGTCTGCTGACACCTCTCCCCTGACCTAAAGAGAATCAGATACATCTCATCCATCACTGATATTTATTGATTTCCTCCAAACTCTGCAGTCTGATGAGGACTCCACAGCCTCCCTAAGTGGCCTGTGTCAGTTAGGGAGGCACCAGGATGCAATTTCTTCTGCTGAAAAGTGGGTTGAGTACTTCCCTCTGCCCTGCTGTCCTGGGAAAGTGATGGATCACCTGCTGCTTTCTAACAGTATTTCCTGTCTGAAGGGTTACTGTGCCCATTGCTCTCTCTCCTGACACACACCTCCATCTCCTGTGACAGTTCTCAGACATCAGAAACCTCAAATACTCTTTTTCTTTTTTCCTTCTTTTTTTTTCCTTCTTTTTTTTCCTTTTTTTTTTCTTTTTTTTTTTTTTTTTTTCCCTTAACCCACCTTTTCCTAGTTTCCTCCTCTCTAATTCTTTGTGGTCCTTTTTCTCCCTCCCTTTCTGAGATCAGATGAGGGAAGCACATCTCCTCAGCCCGTGTTTGGCAGCTGTGCAAGGGCTCATCTCTCATCTTTAATCCTCCTGGCAGCTCAGCAATAATTCACCCTGAGGCAGCAGGACTAACATTTTCAGATATTTTCTGATGCCTCTCAGTGGTTCCATTCATTAAATTTTTTGTCCAGAAAACTAAATGGAAAGGAGCTCCAGAAAATAAAATGACTTCATGTTCTGCTTCAGCTTCACAAGTGAAGTTTAGGAGTGAAACATATAAAGGCCTGGAGTTAAGCATAAGCCAACCCCAAAGTCCTGGGTCTAAACATACTTAAGGCTGTGTTAGAGAGGAAAATTAAAGAAGTTAAAGAGGAAAAAAGAGCATTCACATTGCCAAGCTATATGCATGAAACAGGTACTTTATTAATCAAAAGAACGGCCATTTCTTCTGTAATTTTCTAAGGAAAAGTCTCCTATAGAGGATTATTCAGCAGTACTAATTTCAGTGCACCTACAAGATCCTGCCCTGAAGTGAATTTAAACATTGTCTTGGCATGTGAAATAAATGAACTGGAATCTTAACAGAGCTTAGAACCTGGAAACCTGATATCTCTGCTCCCAGACCTTCCCTGGCTAAGATTATGACACCAGATATTCCACCCTCCTCTAATAAAATCTGTAAATTTGAGATATTTTCAAGTGGCTGCCAAGCCCTCCACATCATTATTACTATGGGGCCATATCACATCATTAATTCCTTGCTCTTTTTTGATTTCTTTTACATGAAGGGAAACTTTTTTCTTTGTAATATCAATGTTCCACTGCTGCTGTGGAAAGGCAGATCGTGGCCTCCTGTGACTCCTCCATTGGTCTTCAGCTAAAGGCATCAGCCCAAAAATTTCTTTAGCAGGCTTGAAACCTCCAGTGGGGCAAAATAAGGGTAACCCAGGGAGTGAAGCAGTCAGGCTGGATGAAATTCGATGTCTTGTAATGTTTGATACTGATTTTAGACACCAGAGGTCAGACACTGCTGCTGAACAGCTTAGGAAATGGGAACAGCTCGAGCAAATAATAGGAAATAAGCTTTCAAAAATGAGCTTTTCTTTCACTGTGATCATATTTCTGGGTTTTGTCTGGCTTTTCTTCTCCCCTTTGCCTTCAGAAAAAGAAACTGCTCCTTTTGGAGTTCCTCCTGGTAGAAAAATAAAGCCAGCAGGAATGTCCAATTTTTAAGACTTTGTGGTGGTTTTGCCCCTTACCCTTTCCAATTTACAGCCTCTAATAAGCTGCTCATCCCCTTCACCTGAAGACTTGATTTACTGAATCATTAAAAAATTAAAGCAGTTCTTCAAATTCTTTTCCTTGCCGTGTTCAAAATGCGGTTTCAGAAGCTGCTCCATTTTGTAGCAAGAGGGAGCGTGTGTGACAAATTCCCTCTCTGTTTCTGTGCTGCAGATGCAACATGAGCAAAATATAGTTGAAACTATTAATTTGCTCCCCAAACAAGGCCAAAACATGACCTTGGCTGGTAACATCACCCCTGACCTCGAGCAGAACTGGCCAGGGCAGGACACAACCCCCAGAGCCTGTCCAGGGAAAGCTTCCTGCAGTCGGGAATTTTCTCTGGAGAAAACGCATTCCCATGCACAGATAAAGCTGTTTGCATTCCCAGAAGATTTTGCTGGGTACAGCAGTGCTGTTCTTCCAGCTCTCTGGAATTCAGAGCAAGGGGAAAGGTGCAGGAAGGGAGCAGCAGGGACAAGCTTGCAGGGAGGAAGGAGGAATAGCATTAAACCCCCCTGTCAGGCTCACTGTGAGACTTCCTGAATCCAGAGAGATTTTCCTCCTCTCCTTTCTCTCTCTTGGGCACCAAACTTCCTGGTGACTGGAATGAGGGAGATGGACGTACAGATACCATCTAAAAAAGCTTTATGATTATTTTAAAGTGAATAAACATAAATCCAATCAAGTAAATGTTCAGTACTGTTGAGAGCAGAGCTGTGCTTGGGCTGATGAGGATGGCTGGGCTCTGTGATGGAAAATTGCCTTTAATGACCCCTCAATTCATTTTTTTTCTAGTGTGAAAGAACTCCAATTTTATCTTTTTGACTAGGAAAAAAAAACCTGGCAGGATTTGCTAGAAATGGTGTGCTAAATATGAGGCCACTTCAGCCTGAATGAGAGGTGGGCAGCACATGTGACTGTATTTAGCCTGGTTTAGGTCTGCACTGTAGGTGGGACATGTATTTAAACAAACAGGCAGCAGTCAGGAGCTTATTTTATTTTGATTTTTCTAAGTGCAACTGGCAGTAGGATAGCCCTGTGTTGTGCAGAATTAAAAAGCTGTTAGGGAACAGGGTTGAGTTGTCTGATATATGGGTGATATCACTGTTAAATGCACCACACTCTTGTGCATTTGCCTCCCTGCTGTTCAGCAATGTGAAGAAAAATGGTGTTAATCTCTCTGCTTAGGAAAAAGGGGAATGAGAAAGTTCCTGGAGCTCCTCCCCATTATCTGGCACATCTAAATGCTGTTTCCCAGACTCTCTGTATCAGTATAATTGCCTTCTCTGCGTTAGCATTTCACTTGCACTGTCAGGAATACAAAGTGTTCTCCTCCACATGAAAGCAGCACGCTATTTCCGTGGCTTTCAAAGGCTTGCTAGCTGGAGAATGAGGCCATCTTTGATCTTAAATTTGCCAAATCTGCTCCCTGGAAGGCTGAAAAGTTGTCTAGAAGCAGTGCTCTGCTTCTCTGTGCTCAGCCCGGGTTGTCCTCTGGTTTCTTAGCACTGTTTTACCCCCAGTGACCATGGAAAAAAAAAAAAGAAACTGTGGCATTGTGCACGTTCAGCTGGGATCTGTGGGAATCAGTGTGCTAAAAAAAGGTCCCTGGAGAATTCAATCTCCTGATATTGCTGCCTCATAATGACTTGAAGCGAGACAGGCTGCAGGATGCAATGGCAATGAGGGAAAATACCTTAAGTTAGTCAAGCAAGACTCAGGTCTTTTTCCTCTCCAAGATGAGGGAGGCACAGCATTCCCTGACCAGAACTTCCTCAGATACTCAAGGAACCCAGTTTTAGTAAGAAATTTTCAATTAATGTTGAGCTATCTCATAATAGTCTTGTTTAGGCACAGGGGGTGAGTTTGACCAGTGACTTGACCCTCTGGACAGAGGACAGGGTTGGTCTGGGAGACACCAGAAATCTAAGGAAACCTGAACTCTTCCACACACACAGTGGAATGGCACATAATGGTTTCCACGTGCACAACCCAGCAAACAAAGACAACGTATCAGAAAGAGGACTAATAAATGAACATTCAGAATAATTTTGGCACCTCTGCAAAAACTGTTGCCTGATTCCAACCCCCACACACTGAGAAGGGGGTCCTTGGGTTAGAAATTTGAATTTCCTGAGTTTCTTTCTAGCCCCTCTTTCTGCTGGTCCCCTACCAGACAGCAACACAGCAATGACAAGTGATGTTTTCCACGTATGTCCGTTGACTGGAAAATGCTTGATGAATTCTGAGTTAATCCCTCAACGCTTGACAGCCATGACCAATTACCATCAGAACCTGTCCCTATAGATCACACCCTAATTTAACAATAAATTACCTTAACCCTCTTACATCCATTTGCAGTGATTTCCAGAAAACATTGCTAACCATAAAGGAATCCTCCTGTGGCTTAGGTAATTACCCTGGAGAGCCAGCTTTCACTCTTGAGCAGCGAGAGCAAATAGCATTTCTAACGAGCTGGGTATAAATAACAAGTTGAATGCTGTCAAGCATCAATATTTACCCTACAATGGATAGAACTGCTAACTGAATTAGCCCCTTTGCAGCAAGGGGCTGGCTTTGCATGCAATTATCATCATGACGTTCTCACTTGATGCCTAATTAGCTTTCTCAGCACACTATAAATAGAAAATACATATTCAGAGATGTTGCACTGAGTGGTGGTGCCCACCAGGTTTTTTTTTTCATCTTCCAGTAGCACCTGGGCAGATATAAAACTGAAGTCGTGCTTATATTATTTTTACAACTTTCCACAAAGCTGGGAAAATTTAGACCCAAGTGTGTCTGGCTCCTCTCTGTAGGCAAAGTTTTGTAGCACCATAATATCTACACACTTAAATGAGGTAAAACAAAGAATTAGAATCCACCTATGGAGATTGGCTTTATGGACAAGGGGTTTTGCATCTGTGCTGCACAGTAACTGTTTTCTGTTAAACTAAAGAAAGCTGACCAAGCCACACAATTTTAATTTAATGGAAATTTTAACATTTTGGTCGAAATTAGATGAAAATAGTGGATTCCTCATGAAACCAAAGTTCTGTATAGAACAGAGTTCATCAAAAAGTTTCATTTTGTCTTTCATAGCATATGATTTCCAACACAAAATGCCTATTTTAATCGTTTGACATGAATATTGACCAGCTCAGTATTAAAATATATTTCAAATCATTTATTTATTAGATTTTTAAACGTTTTCAAATATTTTGATGAAAGGTGTGTTTTCCAGGAAACATCAAAACCATTTATTCTGATGTTAAATGTAGCCCTTGTTATTTTGTTTAAGTACAAACTTGTTATAGTGTGATGTTCTAGCATGCAGGAAAAATTCTGGGATTTTTGCATATTAGTATAACAGTGTTTCCAAAGTTGGAGGACATTGTACACTGTAATGTGTGTTTGAAAAACAACATATGCTCATGAAATTAAAGCCTTTCTCAAAATGAGAGCGTGCAAGGGGATAGAGTTGAGATTATGCAGCAAGGTTTTAGCATTTCCTAGCTGAAGCTTTTTACACATGATTTTAGACAGGATTTTTTTCCCCCCCCTCTTTCTCTGTGACAGTTTTTTGTGGCTTATATAGATAGCTGCTGTAATTAGAGAAATAGATATGTGTTCACAGACTAAAGTGCCAGACAGAGGTCTGAGCTGTTGAGGGCAGGACAAGGGACAAGGACACTGTGTGGCCTGATGGCTCCTCACACATCACAGCACTTGCTAGACCTGGGTCGTGTCAGAGAGTGCTGACTGCTCATTTACACTGCACTTCATTAAAGTCAGAGCTCTACTGTGCCTGGCCATTAAACTGTTCACATGTGTATTATTTATACAGTGAATAATAATTTGGCATGAGTTATGTGTTCAGAGTTGACAATTTATAACAACATGTTGCTCGGTAATTTCACTGACCACAGCCAACGTGCATCTGGGTTCAAACTGAAAGAGGGGAAACTGAGGTTAGATCTACCTGTGAGGATGGTGAGGCCCTGGCACAGGTTGCCCAGAGAAGCTGTGGCTGCCCCTGGATCCCTGGAAGTGTCAAAGGCCAGGTTGGACAGGGCTTGGAGCAACCTGGGCTGGTGGAACTGGATGATCTTGGAGGTCCCTTCCAATCCAAACCATTCTAGGGTTCATTCTATGATTCCATGCAGGTTGAGAGGGAAACTTCTCAAAAGTTTAACCATCAGTGGCAGCTTCTTCTTTGTGGCCCTCTGAAGCAGAGCCTCTCTCTCTCTTCGGAGTGGGAGCACAGCCCTCCAAATGTTCTCCCCTGATGGAGCAGGGTGGAGGCTGCTCCCTCACACAGAGTGTCCATCTCAGTCCAGGAGGGCCCATTACCAAAGCAGCACGTTCCCCTTTTTCCTCTTTCCTCCTCTGTCACCCTGGGATGACACAATGCCTGCTTTGGGCCGCTCTAACACACCTTGTTTCTCCAGTTCCAGGTCCTCCTGCTGGTGTTAAAGCAGCCGCGGCTTCGGCCTCCACCGTCTTCGTGTCCTGGCTCCCTCCCCTCAAGCTGAACGGCATCATTCGGAAATACACCGTGTTCTGCTCACACCCCTACCCCACAGTAAGTCCCACAGCACTGACTGCTGGCTCTGGAACGTGGTGTTTGAACACACTCAGTGCTTGATGCTCTCCCTGCCCCTTCATCCCCTGCCATTCGTTCACCCTAAGGGGGATCCTGAGGCTACGGAGGGGACTGAGAGTTGGGTTTGTTTTTCCCCACCTGCCAAACTTTTGCACTGTTTAAAACCTGCTGCAGAGCACCGGCTTACAGATGATTTCAAAACTCACAATGGAAGTGGAGCATCTTTTGAGGTTTGGTTTGTTTAGGATATACCAAGTTGTGTTTTGCAGGACCAGCTGCACAAGCCCTGTTGCAGCTGGAGGCGAGTATTTATATACCCGTTCTTGAAGTGTTTTTATCTAAGTTCCTGCCTTTTTGGCTTGAGTATTCATGTGTGAAGGAACATAATGACTTATAAACAAACATATTTGCTTGTGAATAAGCTTATTTATGGCTGGAGTATTGACCCACTGGATCTCTACTTGCTGAGGAAGTGACAAGAGGAAATTTGAATTGAATATCAGGTTATCTTTCTCCTTCTCTGAGTCACAAAGAAATCCAGTTATCTTTAAGCACAAGGGCCAATTGCTCTTTGTAAATAGCCATGCATATTTATTTTCATGTACAAAGAAAAAAGTATTTATTTTATATCTGAGGTTTGGATTTGGGTTTACCAAGGTTTGGATAGAGTTTTTAAGCAGCATGTCCCATCAAAGGTAGCACTGCAAGTTGCACAGTGCAATCCTAGTTTAATAGACAAGGAAAACATTGTTCCAGAGATTTCCAAAAGTGCCTCAGGCTTGTTTTCAGAGCTGGCTGAGAGAGAGGAAGGCCTGAGGGTGCTTCTGAACAGGACTCTGTGGGCAGGCACAGCCTCACCCAACCCACTCTTCCAGCAGCTGAACTAACTCTGCTGGTACTCAAGGCAAGAGAGGCTAAAACACACATGTCCATTGATGGCTGTGCTTAAACTGATGCAGGATTTATCATCCACATCCCAAGCTAAGGGTTGGAGTCCTTGCTTCATTTGCCCAGAGAAGCTGTGGACTCCCCATCCCTGCAAGTGCTCAAGGCCAGGTTGGATGGGGCTCAGAGCAACCTGTGGTTGCTCAGGTCTAGTGGAAGGTGATCTTTAAGTTCCCTCCCAATCCAAAGCATCCTGTGATTCCATGATTTATGTCTTGGGACTGTCTCCTAACTCTGTTACTTCCATGACTGTAGCCATGCAAGCCCAGCTACCTTTAGCATACCTTTTGAATGTAAATTAGCTGGAGATTTTCCCATCGCGGCTCCTACATTTCTGTGGCACTCAGGGGGTTAAACAGGCCCGAGTTTAGAGGACTGGTGTGAGTGGGGACCAAGCTCTTCTCCGGGGGCTTGGAGAGAACACCAGGTGGTGCTGCTGGCCCTCTCGAGTTCCTTCCCATGCACAGAGCTGCAGTGTTCCTTCCTGGGGCTTTGCTACCAACATTTTTTTTCCTGCATTTACATCACCAGCAAAATAAACATCCTCGGCTAAAAATACTTTTCTCTGATATGCAGTTCTCTCACACACAAAGCTGCAATAAGCATAGTTACCTTTTGGAGCACCTCAGTGATGGACAACAAGGGTAGCTACTTTTTTTTTTTGACTGGTCTTGGCTTGTACTGAATTTTACTGCCATATTTTTGTGGTGTTCATTGTGGCATGATGCAGGGCTATCACTGTATGCCTTATACTTTATACCTTAGCCCAAGGCAAAGGCATTTGGAGGTGTGGCATGAACTGTTTGGCTTACAGAGATGATCTTCTGTATCAGTCCTGTGTGGTGAGTGAGGCAAGGATCACACTGAGGGGTCAGTTTCCAGAAGCCACGTTGGATATCTTTAAATAAATGCAAGACCTCAGGATGTATTTAATATAGGACACACACCCCCATCTTTATTTCTGACAAAATGCTCTGTTATCATTCATTCTTGAAAGGATTGGGAAATAAAGAGCTGTTTTATTCAGAGCTGCTCTGCAGTGAAACAAACCTGCTGCAGAGATGCTCAAATGCAAACACTGCTGTGCAGATACACTTTCTACATCCCAGGGAAGTTCTTGTTTGACTCATTGTTGGCAGAGACAAGCAGCTGACAGAGGAAGAGGTCTTAAATTAGGGTGAGGAGGAGAATAAATAAAAGAGCTCTGTCTTTAACATCTCTTCCATCACCATAAGTAGCAGGTGCTGTAGCTGCAGGTATAGAGCCATAAAAACTTCATCAACAGACGTTTTCCATCAGTCACAGCCCTGGCTGCAAAATAACTTTGCTAAAAGTCTGCTATTTAAGCAGAAAGGCAAACTCAGTTTTCAAGCACCAGCGAGGAGAAAGAGAAAAGGGGAAGGCTTCATTCTTTGCAGATTGTATTTTACAAGCAGTAAGTCTCTGCTGGGAACAAGTCAGTGCAGTACATTTTAGACAGGTTAACAAGACAGTCCTTTACACAAGAACACTGTTTTGTTTGGTGTTTAAGTCACCAGCAGGAAAACTCATTAACTCTGTTTGTCATATTGTGCATATTTTTATTACAGGCACAACCATGACATATTATAAAATGAAAACTTGCTGCCTCTTGCACTGCTCAGTTTGCTTTGCAAGGGCAGAAGTTGTTAAAACTTCTGTTGCTCCCGTGTAGAACAGGGGCACTTCCTCTTTAAATATCATTTCCTCCTTAAATATTTTGAGTCCTAAGGATAGTATTTATCTGGGATGTTTCTAACCACAAACATGATTAATGTGTGGAAAAAATAAGAGAGATTCTCCACTGCAGTCTGCTCTTTAGCCAAGACAAAGGGCAAGCAAAGATCCAATGTCACACTGTTTAGTTGTTATGCCTTTAGTGCTCTAGGCATAATTAGGCAAAACTTTCTCTTTTTTTTTTTTTATTTTTTCTGAAAATGTAGGAAAAATGCAGAAATACTTTATGGGTCCTTCATCCTTCAAATACAAGAAACAAACAAAAACCCAAACAAACAAACAACCAGATACAGAATTTAAGTTAAAATAATTATCCTTTATGCTAACTCATCACCCACACTCCTACAGTTCTTCTCCCCTCTTCCTCCCACATCCATGCCCAACTCCTTATAGGATCTGGCTTCTCAGGACCACCTGTTGGTCCCATGTTGGCCAGATTCCACCTAGGTGTGCTCGTTCCCAGCAGGATGCTCATGGCACTCATTCTGCCCAGGCCTCAGGGAAGCACCAGGCTGTGCTGTTGGCTGCTGTCCCATCCTGACAGTGGGATTTTCCCTGTGGTGCCACAGACATGAAACACAGTTTGAATCCCAGCACAGAGCTCAGGGTGGTTCAATTCCCACCTGGTTGTGTGGGGAGCTGCTCCAGCACCTGCTGCCTTGGGTTGTAGATGTGTGTTGGCAGGGCTCTTGAAAGAGCAATAAAAAATGAGATTTAAGTGTTTTCTGGTAAAAAACCAAGCACTGCCAACCTCTTGTTGCCTTCAGGTCAGTCCACTGCTTAAGGAGGAATCAGTGGGATTAGACTAAATAAAATTTAGGTGGCAGAAAGAGTCTATAAAAGCTCACTGTGACACACAATGTGCAATGGTTGGCCAGCCTGGGAAGCTTTGATCTTGGAACAGGGAAAGAGCAACTCCTAAAGAAGCACGGAGTGTGCTGGAATTAGGAGAATGAAGATTAAGAAACAGGATTTCTGGTGCAGGAAAGACTGAGAAAGTGCTTGTGTACAAGGACAGGCTGTCAGCCCTAAGAAAAGAAGTCTCAGGAAAGACTTTATTGCCACCTACAACTGCTTCATCAGATGACCCAGAGAAGATGGAACCAAGCTCTTCTTGAGTGGGAAAAGTTTTGACATGGGGAAAAAAAATCATGAGATCGTGGTCAAATACTGGAACTGGAGCCCAGGGGGACTGTGGGATCTCCATGCATGGAATTCTTCTAGACATGTCCCTGAGCAACTTGATGCAATTAAACTCGCTTTGCGAAGGAGGTTGGACTAGCTGACCTCCAGAGGAACCTTCCAACCTCAATTCTGTTATTTTGTGGAAGTTTAAAACTGGAAGAGTTGGCCCAAAATATGTTTACAACAACTGAAACCAGACAGTGGGACTCTGTGAGAGTCAACTGTGCAACTCTCTGAGAAGAAATGCATTAGCTTGGCACCAAGCTGTCTCCTAAGTAAGAGAGGGAAAAAGGCTCCAATTAAACTCTTATGACATTTTAGGCCATTGGCAGGACTGTTTGTCTTTCACATCTGAACTCTTTCTATGCCCAGTTGCCCAAACAAGATCTGCTTTTAGCTTTCACTATCAGGAAATCAGAGAGTGGTAGTGAGGTCATCTTATTTCACATCTTAAGTGAGCTCCACATGAGTGGAAGAAGGACAAGAACTAACTGACAGTGTCCTGAAAAGGAAAACCAACAAGAAGGAGAATGGTCTCCATTTCTTATCTTTTTATAGTGCAGTTGTACTTACATGACTCCTTTCCATTAATTCCCAGACATCTTTTGGAGAAAGCATTAGACTGATGCACAAATTAATGACCTGCTTTGTTAGAAACAGCAGGATAAGCCTGTTTAATATGTTTGCTCCTACCAGTGAATGACCAACCAGCAGATCACCCCCCAACAAAACTCCAAGAGCAACAACAACCATAATGACCACACTTTGCTAAACAACAAGTCAAAATAGATTTTAACATGTGTATTTCTGATTAAATGATGTCATACTGTTCACTGACACACAAATGATGTAACTGGTCTGTATTTTCTCAGCTCTTAACCTGACTTTCCAGCACAAGTAACCAAAGACTGGCAAATATGACAAGAAGCTTGCAAAACATACAGGTAGATATTTAAAACCCTGATATTTCTGATCAGAAGAACCAGTTTATTCTCTGCTCTTTAATCTGACAGTAGTTTTGAAGAGTTAGCCTATCAAACTGTTGCTAGTTGGGAGACTGTGCTGAGAGATATGATTTGTCCCTTAAACTCACCTGGACTGAGGTCCCAAATGACCAGGTCTGGAAGGAGAAGAAATTCCAGAGCAAGATGCTGTTGAACCAGAATAATGGAGTGAGAATGTTCCTGCAAAGATCCCAGATGATGCTGTCATGATAAAAGCATTATCTGGATTAGCTGGATGATGAACCAGAACACAGAGCACACCCCAAATGCTGAAATAGGGGTGATGAATAAGACTTATCTCACAGTGCAAACCCTACACTCAGCCCCTGGTACCTGTGTTGGAAAGGATCTTTGAAAACTTTAATTTACAGTTCTGGAGTTCTCCAAAGGATTTAGAAAGAGCCAAAAGCTGAAGCCAAGCAAAGATTCATGTTGGCTTGGAAATATTTCTGTGAAACAGTTGAGTTTGGAACACGCAGTAGATGAAGAGGTGTGAAGTAATGATGGAGAAGAAGGAAAAAATTTTATATTTGGCCAAAGCTTGAGTTAATTTACTTGGAAACATAACTGACAGTGGGAGCTGACCAACATCTGGGACTGTTTGGGGCAGGCAGATACTGATCTTTTTGGTTTGCTCATTTTTCTGTGAGAAACACACTCTTAAGCCTGTTAGACCTCTATATTAATTTCATTTTTTGCTTTGATTCAAACCCACTAAAAGGAAAAGAAAATTACATGATTTAACTGGCTGTCAGATTAAAAACCAGGCATATGATGTCTGCACAAAAACCCCATTCCCGTGGACATTGTGTCGGCTCAGTCCTTTGATAGGATAACCAGCAGCAGCAGTGACTAAAATATTAATCTGTTTCTCACATCTCAATAGACCTTTTACTGTCAATCTGTAGAGCATCATATTGAGGGGAAAACTATAGGAATGACTGCTAGTGAGGGTGTATTACAGTGGGTTTTCCTCTGTCCAGTAGAAGTGCCATCAATCTCATTGTTTTTCCAGGTTTCCTTTGTCTCTCCCACAAATGCAGAGATTGAAGCTTCTCAATTCTGGTCACAGAGTTTTCAAAAGGTCCCAGTGGAAAACACTTAGGCCAAATATCTTGGTTTCTTATTAAGTTCTGTATGATTGAGATACATTTCCTAATAGCATACTCTTCCAGAAAACATTTGGAGGGTGTTCTTTGCAATTTGTTACTGATATTTTGTCAAGAGGCATAAAAAGGAGATTCTCAGGGTTTCCCTGTGGAAGAAGAGAGTCATCTCTGCTCTCTCTCTGTAATTTGTTGACTCAAAGTGGGATTTAGTTTATCTGACTTCAGACACCTCAAATAGAGACACCCATGCTTATTTTGGGGTCATCAAGGCTTTCCTTTCATTAAAGGAAAGGAGCTGGAGGTGTGGGAGAAGCTGGATGAATCTCCTTCCAAAAGCTTCCCTCCTCTTTGTTTACTCAGAGAAAGTACATGTGGTCCTCTCAAACCAAGTGAAATGCAACTTAAACTGGATATGGAATCTTCAAAGAATTAGCTGGCATAAATTCCCAGCATTCAGGTATTTTCCACACAATTCTTTCAGGCAAACACAAGTTTTATCTTGATTTTGCGTAGGATCTGTCCAAATTCAAACTTCATGTTTGCATCACATTTTCTGACCCTCAGTTCCTCTCCAGAATAAAGACTTGAATAAAAGGCATGGAAAGTGGAGTTAAAGCCACCAATGATTTGTTGTGGAAGCTTCAGTGACTGAAAGGATGCTGAAAATCTCTGAAAAAGGGGAGAGGGAGCTGGCAGAAGTTGGCTAAGCAGATAAAATTACTGTTAAACAGAAACTTATTTAGAGTCAGCAGAACCTGTAAGGTTGAATTTAAAATATATGTTCATTGATTTGTATATTACAAGCAGTATTTATCACTGTATTTATATCTCACTTTTTACAGCCTGAAGATATTTATGTTTATTAATTCTTGTTCTTTATTTAGCATAGAAATAGTGTATAATTTGGAGCTTATTTTAAAACCTTATTTTGGATGGTACTTAAAATGTGTCTTTTTTAATATACCACATGTACTATTTTTAGCTCTTTTCGTAGTTATTTCACAGCTTTGGTGCCAGCTCCCAAACATAGCACATTCATTATTTTAATTGCTTTGTCAACTTTACATTTTTTGCCTATGTTGTGTTTGTCAGGGAGCAGACCTCAGGAGAGATGTGACAGAGTACGAATTGACTCTGATGCTGTGCTGTTTCTCTACAATTTTTAAAAGGTCTCCTTGTAAAACCCTACTAAAACAAATTTAATATTGATTTTTTTCATAAAACTCCCTCCTTGTCTCACTCCCAAGTCTCACATGCAGGTGTATCGATATAGTCTGGCAGGGAGTCCTTGGCTGCAGTTCCAGTGGATTCCAGTGGGTTTCAGTTCATCCCATTCCCTTCTGCATCCTGGCAGGGACAGGGCACTGGGGACCAGGCGGTGTCACACAGTTTGTGAGGGGGCTGAAATGCTCTCAGCAAACCTGGTGATTTCTTGGGGCCAACCAAGGAGGCAGCAGAACCCCTGTGAGTGCAGAAGGTGGTTTCCTGACCTTCCTGTGGCACCACATGCTGCTTCCCTGGTCACAGGATATGTCCCCGAGACAGTCACAGAATCACAGGATCATTTAGTTTGGAAAAGACTTCCAAGCTCATTGATTCCCCTCTGTGCCCCATCCCCACCTTGTCTCCCAGCCCAGAGCACTGAGTACAATGTCCAGTCCCTCCTTGGACACCTCCAGGGATGGGGACTCCAACACCTCCCTGGGCAGTTCATTCCAATGCCAGACCACTCTTGCAGTGAAAAAAAAATTTCTAATCTCTCATCTGAACCTCCCTGGCAAAACTTCAGGCCATTTCCTCTCCTCCTTTCCCTTGGGACATGGCACAACAGACTCTTTGACCACATGGAACTCTAGGCAGTGGATTGTCTTCCAGGTGTAATTCCTGGAAATGGGTTTGCAAGATTTCCCTGACAATGGGAAGGTGGGGAGTTACCTCTGTCGTTTCCAAAATTTCCATCTTACACTTTCTAATATTTCAGTTTCATATTTAAGGAAATAAAACCCAAAATGTTATATGTCAGCTGCATCCTGTTTTGTGCACAGTTTCTGTTTCCAGCAGTTGCCTTCAATAATGTTGAGTGAAGAGCAGATCCTACAATCAAAGAATGGTTTGGGCTGGAAGGGACTTCAAAGATCATCCAGTTCCAACTCCCTGCCATGGGCAGGGACACCTTCCACTAGAACAGGTTCCTCAAAGCTCAGTCCAACCTGGCCTTAAACACATCCAAAGATGGGGCAACCACAACCTCTCTGGGCAACCTGTGCCAGGGCCTCCCCACCCTCACAGGGAAGAAGATGTTGTGTTTCAAAACATGAGCCTGAACAGAAACCTTTGTGTGACCAAAGTGGCAGCCAAGAGTCTTAGTGGAGACTGTGGTCCAGGATTGGTGGTTATTTGCAGCTCTGACAGCCTGTTCATGTGTGAAAGGAAGCAAGGCAAAAGCCAGCAGTCCTCAAGAAAAGTACAACTCACGACCTCAGGCAGAGTTTCACATCTTCAGGGAGTTCACTGGGAGGGTAAATCAGTGGTCTGTCTACTCAGTTCAGGGATGCAGAAGTTGAAGTTCGTTCTCTATAAATAGAGAAATGTATTGATTTTGTATTACCCCAGTTTGCTTCCAGGTAGAAACAACTGGTTCTATCCCACATTACTAGACAACTTGTGAGTCCAGGAGACTCTAAAACATCATTTTTAAAATAAAACATCACAATGCTCCACACCTCAAGTACTGTGGTCACATCTGGGCCCCTCACTTCCAAAAGGACACTGAAGTGGTGGAGTGTATCCAGAGAAGGGCAACAAAGCTGGGGAAGGGTCTGGAGAACATGTCCTGTGAGGAGCAGCTGAGGGAGCTGGGGGGGTTTATCTGGAGAAGAGGAGGCTCAGGGGGGACCTCATTGCTCCCTGCAACTCCCTGACAGGAGGGGGCAGTGAGGTGAGGTTGGTCTCTTCTGACATGTCCCATGTGAAAGGATGAGAGAAAATGGCCTTAAATTGTGCCGGGGGAGGTTCAGATTAGAGATAAAAAAAAAAAAAAAAAATCACTGCAGGAGTGGTCAGATCTTGAAATAAATTGCCCAGGGAGCTGGTGGAGCCACTCTCTCTGGGAGTGTTCCAGAGGCACCTGGATGTGGGTTGTGTTTTCCAAGTGATTATAGTGGTGCTGGAGTGACAGTTGGGGTAGATGATCTTGAAGGTCTCTTCCAGCTGTGATGATTCTGGGATTCTGGGATTTCCAGGAACAACAAAGGCCTGAGGTAGAGCAGGGTAAACAGTTCTGTGACGGTGTTCAAAAAGATGGAGATCTTTGTGTTTTCACCACACAGAACTAAAACCTTACTTTAATTACTCAGTGCTTATTAGAGGCCTCATCTGCACTACTGGTTAAACGAGGCCCAAGGAGCAGCACCAGGCTAAAGCAGATTTGTTTTGAAAAGAGCTATTTAAAGCAGTACAAAACTGAGGTAGAGACCAAGTTTAAAAGCAGTGTGGATCATTGGGATGGAGTTTTCAACACACTGCCTGGCTGTCTCCCATTTAGCAGTGGAGATAAGCCCAGAGGATTGATGTTTATTGAGAGAAACCCAGCTATGCAAACAGCATTTCACTGATTCAACTCAGGCCAGATATAAAACTGATTGCTGCTCTGTGGGAGCCTGGAAAACCAGTGGTTTGTTGTTGTGGGCAGGAGGGAGAGGCATGAGCATCTCTCCTGAGTCCACTTTTGTGCAGTGGTTCCATTAGTGACCTGGATAATGAAATAGAGAGGCTGCCTATTAAATTTGCAGGAGATATAAGGCTGGGAGGGACTGCATGTACACAGGAGACACAACTAGAATTCAGACAGATCTTGATGAGCTGAGAAATTGGTCTGCAAAAAGTTAGATAAAATTTAGCAAGAAAATGGGTAGTATGAATAATCGACTTCAGAAGTACTGGGTAGAGAGCAATTGGCTTGGTTCTTCAGAAGAGGGTTTTGAGGTTACTGTGCATCCCAGGACGAACATCAGCAGCCTTTATGGTCCTGTTGTGAAAAGCCAAATGAGAAACCCTGGAATTGTTGAATGCAGGTTTGGAAACTGTGTTTGAGAAAACCATGGACCACTGTTTGACAGTCTGAAGGATAACAGCAGATATTCTCAGAGGAACTGCTGAAGAAAATGTGATTTCTGGACAATGTTGAAAGCATCAGGGTTATTTAGTTGTAAAAAGATAAGGGTAC
Organism: Platyrinchus mystaceus; assembly: GCA_035041135.1. Lineage (NCBI taxonomy): Eukaryota > Metazoa > Chordata > Aves > Passeriformes > Tyrannidae > Platyrinchus > Platyrinchus mystaceus. Next base: position 114,160,940 of record JAWWLV010000001.1, read on the forward strand.
AGGTGGGGAAAGGAGTGATAAAACTTCATGTAGATTAAAAGCTGGTGCAAAGATCAAGGTAATAATCTATTTCCCATGTTTCCAAGAGCCTGGAAAAGAAGCTATGGGCTTAAAGTGCAGCAGGAAACTCGAGCTAGATTACAAGAAAAGGTTTCTAACCATAAGATTAAGCAATGGGATAGGTTGTGCAGCCTAGGGAGTTGTAAAATCTCCTTTTATTGTAAGTCTTCAAAATCAGGTTGGAAACACATCTTTTTGAAATTGAGCAGATACAGTTGAACCTGGTTTAAGGAGAAATATAGACTTGGGTGAACTCTCAGCATCCTTTAGATGATGCTATGGCCATATTTTCTACCTGAATTCACAGGGAATACACACTTGCTACTCTAGGTTGTATGTATATGTATTTTTTAGTTTTCAAGGTGAGGCAGCAAATACACAGGTAACCAATTTATGCTCTTGCTTCACAACACACACCACAAACCTGGCATGTTTCTTGCTTTTCACTCATGTCCTTAAAGTCTCATTACAACTCCTCCAAGTTTCCTGGAGGATGAGGAGATAAAGATCTGCATTGCACCCATCTGACATCACAAGCTGTGTAGAATCAGTTGTAAGCAAGGTGGAGGATTGCTTTCACTGAATAACCTTCCAGTCTGCAGGAGATGGTACCTGTTGTCTTAACTCTCTGTTTGGGAAACTCTCTGATCACTTGGAAAACTGTTAGAAATGGTTTTTTAATTTTTTCTAAAGCAACCTTTTACCCAGGCTGGGTTAAAAAAAAAAACCAACACAACAAACAAAGCAACAAATAAAAGAAACAATCAAAAATAAAAGCCAGAGGCATCAGAGTCTCTGCACATTACCCATTTAATTGTGCTTTCAAGGAGTCAGAAATGCCAGAAGATGGCATCCTGCTTCAAAGTGTGTGAAGGAATGCACACCAGTAGAGTTGCATCAGAGGAAATTGATGTTCCCTGCAGTGGCTGTTCCTCAGCATATCTTGCTGTTGCCTGGTTTGGGAAGTAGATTGACTGCATCCTGATAAAGGACTTGGATTCCATTTCATTTCATTCTTCACAGCCCTTGCTGGCTTCTTAGCAACTGATCTCTGTCTGTCCTTTCTGGGCAGTGAGCTAAAGACAGAAGAAAAATTAACCCATCATCTCTAAGCTGAAGAAAAATAGTGATTAGAAGAAAAAAAAAATCCCTTGAGCAAGCATGTTACTGCTCCTGAGATAGAACTGCAGCACATGTTTTATACTGGCACGTGCACAGACCAATATGTGACAAGGTGACATTCCTTTAAAATATTTCTCATTTCAATTGTTTAATCTTCCCTTTGCTGACAAAGCTGCCTTTTTTTTCTCCTTGTGTAATCAAAGTCTCTGGCATGTTAGTCTAATTGAAATGACAGGCAAAAGTTTAAAGGAAAATCGATCCTTTGTCACTGGAGCATCCCCAAGTGTTTAAAAGGGAATGTGAGCTGAGGAAACAGATGTATGTTAATCAGTTAGAAACTAAACTCTTCTTATAGCAGTTTGTTTTAAGAAAATGAGAATCATTTATTTAGTGAAGCTACATTTACCAGATTCAATTAATAAATTAATTCTGAGAATAATTGATTTTACGTTTGGAATAGCTATAGATGCAAATGTGTGACTGATGCTGGTTCTCTGTGGGTGAAAGAAAGGAACTGAAGACAAGGCATTTTAAAGCTAAATCTGTGATTCTTCCATCTTTGGGGTTCCAGGGAGAGAAAAAGCTCCTCTGTTTTTTGACAATTTTGCCATGGCAGGGGGGAGCAGGGCAGTGAGGCATTTCAAGCAGGAGATTGGCTGTATTAGGAGTGGCTTCCAAAGACAGCCATATGTCCCTTTCATAAACCATAGGAATCATGGGGAAAACGGTGTAAATTTAACTGGTCTGATGTTGGCTGGAATGAAAGTGAGCAGTGAGGAATTCTGTGATGTTTAGCTGTTCCTAGATGCTTCATCCATGGGTGGTTTAGAAGTAACCTGTGCTACATAACTGCATTAATGAGTGGAGCCCAAGTGCCAGAGACAGCCTGGCCTGCTTGACTTTCAAATTAACCCTAGGAAATGCTGCCTCATGAATATTAAAATTCAGCCTCCTGTGCCATGATCAATACATTAATTTTTATGTATGACCTCACAAAGATCCAGCCTGTCAGGCTACGGGCATTTGTCCAATATTCCTGTATAAATGTCAAGACAGATGGTTCTCAAAACCTGCTGCAGTATTTCACATAATAATAGGAGTGTCTGGCTGCACTGACCTCTTCATATCAGAAGTGGGAACCCAGGCAAATGCTTGTTAAATGGGACAAGCTGACTTGGCATTTTGACAAGGAAAGGAGCAATGAGATGGGCTAGAAAATAAGGCTTGTGCTTGTGCTGAGGGCTTGTGCTTGTGCTGAGCCTGGGTAACTTAGCAGGAGAAAACCAGTCTTCCCAGAAAAGTTAGTAATGGAATAAACAGAATGTGTCCTTGCAGAAGCCTCTGCATGGTCTCTGAAGGGAGTCTGGCTCAGGTACAGATGTCTTCAGTCTAGATTTCCAAAGTGAGATGAGATGAACTCTCCTCTTCCCCAGGCTGTAGGAGATGCCAGGTCAAGAACAGAGAAGTGCAATAGCTGAAACTCTACCAATTCACACTGGAGAGGTGTTTAATGATACCTCAGAAACATCCCCTGTTTATTTGGAATTCACTTTGAAGGACTACATATGCCAATATTTTCAGGTCAATGTGCCTTTTGAAATGCTAATCAGATGGAATTGGCCTTTACCACAAGCAGATTATTTGTATATCAAAGAGATTCCTTGCACACTTTCTGTCAGTCTGAACCAAGTTTAGATTACAGTGATGCACTATTTTTAATGCTGATTCCTCGTAAAATCTTCTTTTCTACGTCATTAACGTTCTAATTATTTTTAGCCTGGTGATAGTTAGCTGTTACCATGCTCAGCATTGCACAGGGAAGTGAGTATTATTCATTCTAATGCTTCATTTCCCCTCTATTTTTACGTACCAGCATCACAAAGCCCATATCAGAAATAAAAGTGGCTGTATTGAGCAGTGTTGAGGTTTCCCTTCTCCTCCACCGAGCTTCCTGTGGAGGGATGTGCTGAGGTGCACAAAGCCACATTCCCTGGAGGAATCTCAATGTTCCTCCATGCTTTTCCTTGCACAGGTTGCTCCAAGGAGGCTGCAGAGCCTCTCAGAGATGAGCAGGTACTGCAGAGCAGCTGCTCAGCTTCGCCGCAGCCCCGCGGCCGAGGCACTTGAGTGACAGTGTGACAACAGACTGAACTGGCATTTCTTCCAGCACTTGTCCTTCCCTGCTAATGCAGCTAACTGGCTGAGATGACCTTCAGCTGGGAGCCTGTGAATGGAAGTAATTCTGTGACTGTACAGAACTAGACTTGGGGGGGAAGTTTGAACAGTTTGTTAGAGAATACAGTTTTTATTTCTTGGTTCGCTCCACTACTGAAGGAATAAGCCACCAAAGCCAAGAATAAGGAACACCAAAGCTTCTAGTAGACATATCTCAACTATTAAACTCCAGATTTCACAGCAGATGCAGGACTGAATCCTCTGTTGGGAAAGTTTGGTGTAGACGCAAATCATTTTGTCAGAACTATTGATGGTAAAATTTAGTCAAATGTGTTCCCTTCAATTGTCTTCCCAACCCTGTAAAAATAAACAGGCACATAAAAGTCCTAATCTGAATAAAAGCAATCTGTAAACAAGACATAGGCCCAAATTCACTGAACAGAAATGGATTGCAACAAGTTATTGTGCCTGCTCTGTTTATTGCCATCTGCCATCTGTTTGGAGCCATTGATATTCAGGAGAACCCTGAAGTAACAGCCTTTTGTAGCGCTCAGCTTAGCAGGCATTGTCCAAACGCTGTTTATTTTAGTCTGGAAACATTTGTCTCTCCCACCACAGGTAATCAGCGAGTTTGAAGCCTCTCCCGACTCATTTTCCTACAGAATCCCCAACCTGAGCCGGAATCGGCAGTACAGCGTCTGGGTGGTGGCGGTGACCGCTGCGGGAAGAGGCAACAGCAGCGAGATCATCACGGTGGAGCCGCTGGCTAAAGGTAACAGAGACAGCCCTGCCCGGAGCGATGCAGGGCTTTTGCGATGCTAATTGCTGTGATAATTGGCACGTGGCCTCTCCGTGCCTCACCGCTTACCGAGGGCGGGATTTGTCAGCAGCGACTTCAGTTCTCTCTCTCCCAGAAAGTGACAACTCTCAGCTAATTTGCTCGAGGTTCTGCTGGAGTCAGCAGAGAGAGGATGACGTGCTCCTCTTGGGGGGGTAACTCGTCCTGCCTCCCTTAGAAGGAAATGAATTGCTTTTTTTGGAGGAATTTTTATCTTCTTTTGTGGGGTACAGATGCACATGATCTCTCTCCCCCCCTCTGAATGTGTTTCTTTTTCTTGCCGTACAAGGTAACTTCTTTATCATTCCTCTCCTTAGTTATATCTCTTGTGTACTCCACAAGTACCATCTTCTGTATAAAATGGTTTGATTAACATATCTGAACTCTGAACAATTGTTCTCTACTTGCATTAGCTTTGAAGTTTGCTGCTTCTATTTCAGATGTGATGAAGCGATAATGTGCCTCAAATCTTGCATATTTATTTGCAGCTGTACTAGTTGTTCTATTAAAAGATAGTGCTGGGGCCTAGGAATTCTGCCTTACCTGTTCTGTGAGATGTTGTGCCTGCACTATCATAGTACCTTAGCTTTGAAGATAGGAAAGTGAGGAGAGTCCCATCATATTTAATCTCCCGATGAGGTCTTCAGACTGGTGGTTTTTCCCCACTCAACTTGGTACCATCACAGCCTGTGCTGTTATGAGCAGAGTAATGCACAGACCCCAAAAGTTGCAAAATTACATGCATTTAATTGACTTTGCAGTTTTACAGGCCTGCTAATTCTTCACTCGTGCGCCTAATGATGTAGAAATGTTAAAGAAAGTGTCTAGTTCATTATGAGGAGAGATACTTTCTAAAAAAAAAGGCTTTGCAGAACTTCAGCCCTGTGCCACCAACATGAAGGCACTTTCTGCTTGGAAGAGCAAACAACCTCACCATGGGAAATCTTGCATTCCTGCCAGTCTGAGTGGGAGATCACCAGTTTGATGGTGGTAGATTAACTATCTGAGATTTATCCTGGGCTGCATCCCAAGCACTATGAGGAGGGGATTCTCCCCCTTTGCCCCCTCAGGTGAGACCCCACCTGCAGAGCTGCCTCCAGCCCTGGGGAAGCAGCAGGAAGGACTTGGAGCTGCTGGAACAAGTTCAGGGAAGGCACCGAGATGATCAGAGGGATGGAGCAGCTCTGCTGGGAGGAAAGGTTTAGAGAACTGGGATTGTTTCAGCCTGGAGACGAGAAGGCTCTGAGGTGACCTAATTGTGGCCTTCCAGGACCTCAAGGAACCAAAAAGAAAGATGGAGAGAGACTGTTTAGAAGGGCCTGGAGTGACAGGACAAGCTGGAATGGCTTCAAACTGATGGAGAGTAGGGTTAGATTGGATATTAGGAAGAAATTCTTCCCTGTGAAGATGGTGAGACCCTGGCCCAGGTTGCCCAGAGGAGCTGTGGCTGAGCCATCCCTGGAAGTGTCCAAGGCCAGACTGGACAGGGCTGTGACCAACCTGGGATAGTGGAAGTTGTCCGTGCTCATGGCAGGGACTTGGACTGAGATGATCTTCAAGGTCCCTTCCAAGCCAAACCATTCTATGGTTCTCTGATTGTCAGGGATGGCAGTGCTGGTGTTTGGAGGGCACTGTTTGAACAGAACAGCTTCCCAAAGCATAGAACCTGCAAACAGGGTTCCTCAGGCTTGGGGTTGGAACTTCCATGTTTTGTCTTTGCCACTTCTCTAGGCAAAGCTTTTGTCATATGAGATGAATATTTATCAACATTGCTGTGAGAAACCTGTAGTAACTACAGTGTTACTACTGCAGATCACAAAGGAAGATATGTTGATGTAAATACAGGGAAGGTCTGGCAAGGTGAGGAAGACTAAGCTGGAAGAAGCAGGGAAATCCTTGCTCCCCACACCATTGCTTACAGGTTTTTTTCTGTCAATTAAGAAGAGTCACCTTCTTTCTGGCACTTTCTGTACAGCCTTTCAGACAATTCTTTCTCTTAGTAGCTACACAGTGTTAGTGGAATGACCTGAAGGATGTCTGAAAGGCCATGAAAAGTCTGAAGGATCTGAAAAATCTGGAGCTTTTGCATTGTTGACTTTCTTGTAGGATAACTGAACACTGCTCTGTGAACATCAGTATGACCAAAGCTGAGATCTTAAAAGAGGGATGAGGAGTAATAAAGGACATCAGTGAAGGAAGATTTTGAATAAACATCTCAGGGAAACGGGGCAAAGGTCTCAGTGTGCTCCTCTTTTTAGTTCAGGTGTCACCTGTGTGGAATGGATGTGTGGTGATGAAATTTTAAAAAAGGAGATAAAAATAGGCATAAAAATAGATGCTCAAATAAAACTAAAACCAATTAACCATCAAAATGGTGCAATACTAATAGACTGAGGCTGCAGAAAAACCCAGCAGAGCTCAGGGACCCCTGCATAAAATGCACTAGAATTTCTCTCTTTCCACTCCTTGTGCATTTAAAGGAAGAGGGAAGTGTTCAAAGATGAACACAGATCAATGCAGACTGTGCAGGTGCCAAGATTCTTAACCCCTGCTCATGAGGAATTGCAGGATGCAACTGCTTTCTGTTTGCCAAAAAATTGAGAAGTTGCAACTTGACCCACATGTACTTAAACTGATCCAGCTTACCAGAATTAATTCTGCTCCTCTGAAGCTTATGTAACATAATCCGTGATGACAAATAAGTGAACTTAAAAATAACTTCTATGAAGAGACAACATGACTTTAAAGAAAAATAATTAATTACTTCAATGTAGACAGGTCAGTCTGGACAAGACTTTATGTCAAAGGACAGTAGAATGCATCCAGTCAACCTTAGAGCTTGCAGTGCTACTCCAATATAAAGTCTGCATCAGATGATGCTCAGGAAAAGCCTCTTACATGCACTTAGGACTGAAAAGGTGGTGAATAATCCATTTGTGGAGGTTTTGATGGGCACTAGGAATACTGGTAGATAGCAATTTTATGAACTTTGGATGTAGCTGGGTTGGAAATTATTGTATCATGTGCAAGATTTCATTTATGAACGCATCACAGGGCTTTTTAGAGAACTGGGAGGAGGTGCTGATCAGTGACAAGGGCAGTGGATGCACAGTGAAGAAGGATGGGCAGAGCTAATAATCTCCAAGACCTTTTTCACCCCCCAGTTTGTCTGAAGCAAACAGCACATCACAGGGTTAGAAGCAGTTCTAGCCTGATTTTGCCACAAGTTCCCAATGCTGAAACATCCTGTGGGCCATTGTTTTGAATTTGTTTGCTTCTTTTTTTGCTCCTCTTACTGCACAGTAACTGTCCAAGTAATGATACCATCCTGACAGCTAATGAGAGTTAACTTTGAATTGAATTATGTCAACTTAATTATAACCCCTTTAAGAACTCCTTTGAGAACAATGAGAATGTCTAGATAGGGGTTTGATGTGAAATGGATAGTCCAATTTAAATGAAAGCTTAATTCAAGTTAACATTTCTTTCTTTCTTTAGTGCCTTCATTTCTCAGAACAGATTGTTATTCTCTGTAATTAACTGCCAGAAATAATAACGAAAAAAACCCAACAAACAGAAAATAATCACGGCAATGAAAGTTCAGTCTGGAAGTAAAGCTCTGCCCCTGCCCCTCGAATTACACTCCATTGTTGACTTGAAAGACGTGGGTTGAGCCTATCAAACATATTCAAATGACATAAAACCTTGCATGCACCTTGTTCCTCTTATTTACTGGCCATGACTGATGGAGAATGACATTTGCTGGCAACATGATGATAACAGATCTAGACCCATGGCAGTCTGATCCCCTGGGGAGAACTCTCTGACTTTAATGTTGAGTTTTTCCTGTTCTTTTAAACCACCTGAGCATTAATTTTGAACAGATTTCCCCCTTAGTCTATGCTGATTTGTTTGTTTCATGTTTTTAAACAATATGTAGGGCTCACAGGATAGTAACACTCCTCAGTGGTCTGTTCCTTTAATGGTTCATCAGACTGGAATACACAGGATATTAGAACCATAGAATCATGAAATGGTTTAGGTTGGAAGGGACCTTAAAGATCATCTCATTCCAGACCCCCTGAGAGGAGAACCTTCCACTATCCCAGACTGCTCTAAGCCCCATCCAACCTGTCCCTGAACAATTCCAGGGATGGGGCAGCCACAGCTCCTCTGGGCAACCTGTGCCAGGGCCTCCCCACCCTCTTCTGTGAGAAAGGACATGAAAGAAACTCCTGTCCCAGAGTATTCACTGGTGGATCATTTATTTTTTATAATCTGAGCTGTAGTGAACTGTCATAGCTGTTGTTCAGTTTGCCTTTAAAATGCAGTTGTGTCTTCTGGAGAAAAAAACTCAAAAACCAGTGTTGCAGCCTCTTGCAAAGAATTCCTGCCCGTTTCTACTTCTGTGACAGTAAATGTAGGTTATAGGATTTGTAATTTAAGCAAAGAAACATGCAGAAAACCTCGTTAGCATAAGGGAGTGAACCTCTTTCTTTTCAATTAATGATTGGGTAATTTGCAAAAAAACGGGAACAGACACAGCCCCAATCCAGTGCTGTGCCACCAAATTTAAGGCTGGAGGGAAGTCTGTAGGCATGTGGGTGCCTTCAACAACACAGGTAAACCCTCAAACCCTGCAGCTGAATTGCCCACATGCTTCCTAAAACTCCCTTTGCTCAAAAGAGAGAAGTCTGTGAGATTCCAGGCATTTTTACCTCATGAATTCCTGTTGGAATTCCAAACCTTTTAGGTTTTTTTTTTTTTGCTTTTAGGTGGATTTCACTTGACATTTATTTCTTTTTCTACTTTTCTTTGTGTACCTTTTAGCAGTCTCAGGACATTATTAGAAGTTAAGCTATAAAGAAAATTGGACTTGAAAATTTTCATGATCTCTTATAAAAGCACTCAGTGCATGGAAGGAATGGGATAATCCATAGAAACCTGTGGATACTTTCACTGGATTAGTGCACTGTGCTTTTGGAATCAGCACTTCTGGGTTATGGTCTGTCATCTTACCACTTCATCCTCTTTGAGCTTTGTGTTATTTCCACCCATCACAGTAAAATGGGGGACACAGGATGTTAAAAACCAGGAGCTACAACATCATAGTTGCACTTTCAATGCCTGATGTCCAACCTCTGACTTAAGGAAGAATTTGTGTTGATAGAATAGTGCAAGAAGAGAACACAGGCAATACAGCCCAAACTGATCACATAATCTATGAAATCTTTTCTTTTTATGAGTATCTCAAGTCCCATTGCAGCCTACTCAAGTAATTTTGCTTAATTTTTCAAGGCCTGTTCTTTTATGCATGATTTTTTTTCTTCAAGATTAACCATCCCAGTTACATTTGAAGCTGGGTCTCATCTTCATGTTTTTCTAATTGGTGCAAAATGGGTTATTAAGTATAAATTCTGATCAGTCTGCACGGCTGAAGTAGATCAAGCCTAAAAATACAGTATTTTGTCTATCTGTAGTCAGCATGTGCCTTGAAAATGTATATTTAGAAGCCAACAGCAAGTCTGTTTCTATCAAGGGTCATTCTTAAGTAATAAATGAAGCTCTAACACAACCTCAGTGTTCCTCTATATTATAAACTGAAACTACAGGACTGATACTTTTCTTGATTTATTTTGGTGATCTGAGAGCTGACACAAATTAAACTGACTGAAGAGTTTGTTCAATATTTGTGGACTCCAGGTAGATTCTGCAATGTATTAACTTGTACATTCACAAAGGTTTGTTTTGCTTAATAACAAAACTGCTGTAGCAGTGATGTATCAATAATTTAGCTTCTGTAAGACAGCTGTCTATTGTGGACACTTCTTGCTGAAAGTTTAGAGAGAAGCATCCACTGGACATCATTTTCATCTGTAATTTCTGCTATGAAATATATAGAAATCAGTAAAGATGATAAATAACTGGATTTTCTCTTTTTCTCTACAAAGACTCTTCCATTCTGTCCCTTATCTGTCTTTCAGTTACTTTCCTTCCACATACTGAAACTGATACTTGTGCTTAAATAAATAGACAATATTACGAGTTAAAGGGAATTAGTTTCCTAAAAGCAGCGTTTGAAACAGCTTGTTTTGGTTTCCCACCTTTAATTCTGGGTGTCTGTATTTCCTTTCCAAGGGCTGTATGAATGGACACCCACCTCACTCCAGTCTTTCTTGCTCCCTCTCTCCCCTCCAGCTCCTGCCAGGATTTTGACCTTCAGCGGCACGGTGACGACTCCCTGGATGAAGGACATTGTTCTCCCTTGCAAAGCCGTGGGAGACCCAGCTCCAACAGTCAAATGGATGAAGGATAGGTAACCAGCAACTAAATGTATAGCCCTGATAAAGCCCATTTCCTTAAAATCCTGAGGGTTGTGGAGTGGGTGATCCTGGATAACTGTGGGGAAGGAGAAGGACCATTTTCGGCACTTGCACGTGGTCACAGTAGAAGGGGAGTTTAGAAATCCCTTGAACTAATTGGCTGTGGTGATTACAAGGTATCAAAAGTAGAAGAATAATGAAGAAGGGGTAAAGGAAAACATTCAGAATGTGAAACCTTGGAGTCTTTTTTGTTTTACCTTCGGGCTGACTGGATGGTTTTATTCTGAGAAAGCAAAATGCCCGTCACGCTGATCCGTGCTGAGGTGTGTCAGTATGTCTTGCACATGTTTCATTTCCCATTATTCTCTTTTCAGCTTTGGTTTCACAGTTTGACAGAGTCACTAAGAAGCACACATGGACAATAATTTTCATCCAAGCACGGTGTAAGCAGTGATACTGCAGTGCTATGAAACCGTCCTGGGCATTGATACAAATAGCTGTTATTTTATAAAGGATGAACTTTGCAGCCAGGAACTGATTTACTCTTATTTTGGCACTTCTGTGAAACAGCAGGTAGTTAAGGAAGGACTGCATTTCCATTTTCACTCAGATTTGGGCCAGATAATGTGAATTTTTAAAGCAAATGACAGGTGTTCCCCAACAGAAGATATTTCTTTGCTCTGATTAAAGAGAACACACCGACCCCCCTCTTTTTCTTTTTTCCCATTCTTAGTTGCTTAAAAAAAAAAAAATCCAATTCTGAGTGATTTTGATTGTAACTTCTTTAATGTATGCACTTTGTTTCCTGTGAGGTAGTAACGGGACACCCAGTCTAGTGATGATTGATGGGCGAAGGAGCATCTTCAGCAACGGGAGCTTTGTCATCCGCACTGTGAAGGCAGAAGACTCTGGATATTACAGCTGTGTGGCCAGTAACAACTGGGGATCAGATGAAATCATTTTGAATTTGCAGGTCCAAGGTAAGGCTGCTTGATCCACCTCATAGTTGTTACCACAACTATTAATTGCTACATGTTGGTACTGCAAAGTGCGTGTAAAATATTGATGTTATTGTGTGTTAATGCCTATCTAATTCTTCTAGATTAATAAATAAAATATTATGCAGGTCATTTTGACTCAGCCATAAACATTTTATGATCCAGCAAAAGGTGCTTTTAGTGGAAAAAATCACACACTTGCAGTTAAGTCTCTATGTGAGTTTTTGTTAGGATTGACAACTGAGTGTTGGCATTCAGTTATCTTCTAGTTCTTCACCCAGAAAGTAACAGATTATACCTTCTCCTTACAAAAATTACATGTATCATTTAAATATTACAACATTCAGAAAGCTCTGAAGGCCTTTACTTCAGCTTCTGAAAAGCTCTCAACAGAAATTTGCCCCTGTGCTGAGACCTTGGACAGAAACTTCATTAGGGAGAAGCAGAATTTTATTGATGGTGGATATGAGAAAGCATTTAAAATGAAACATCAGTACACCTTCAACTAATGCATATCACCAGCTACTTTTTATATGCATGTTGAAATGCCTGAAGTGTATCCATGATGGGGTTGGTCCATATAAAAGCAATGACAATATAGGGATACACGCTGACAGTAATGTGAAGCAGAGCCTGTGTTTTCACATACCAAGAATTCACTATGCAGGAGATTTTTTTGCTCACTTACTATAAAAAAGATACTCAGAGTGCTTCAACTGACTGGAAATTGTTGTGCCAAAGGAAAGAAAACACCTGAGTTGGGAATATGGGCCATGCTGTGCTTCAGCACACTCTGAATGTGGAATCTGAACTTCTAGTGCAAACGTATGAGAGCACAAAAAGAGATTATTTCAGCTGCAGCCCCACTTTTCCTGCATAAACCATTCCACTAAGCCTTGAAACAAATATCAGCTTACCTACAATCCAACAGAAACTAAAGATGCTCTTCTGCAATGTTTGAAGAACGACCACAACAAGGAGGGAGGCAGAGAAAACACCATCAAATGGAAACATTATATTTATATTTCACTAAATACTTCTGTAATTGCATATCTTTGCTGTTATTGAACTGCAGTAACTAAAAGCAAATCAATATTATTTCCCTGAGGGACACAGAAAGAGTGGCATTTAATATGTGGGACCACCATTTTTTGTAGATAGGGTGAAGCTGTGATGGAAGGTTTCACAATAAATCTTTCCCAGTGCAGTGTGTGCAGTCTCTCTCCATGGAATCAGCCAAGTCAGCCAGAATAACAGAACAAATCCATCTCACACAGAGAATTTTCCTTTAGAGTACAAACTGTCTCTTTGGTTTTCTTCAGCACTGTTGGGCCCTGTGAGGGCAGCAAAATGAACTTCTCTCTGAACTAGTCCACAGCTGCAAACCAGCAGCCTCTGATTTATATCAGCATCCAAATTATTTTGCAACCTGCTGACTTGAGCATGAGCTGCAGAGAGGAGCCTTTCCTGGAGTTTCATTCTGCAGGTGGAGCTACACCTTAAGCATGGGCAAAGCAGGCAATGTCCCAATGTCCTCTGGCAACAGAGTGATGGACATTTTGGACTCCAGTCCTGCCTTGCTGGTCTCTGTCAGGCAGTAACTGTGTCAGGGCAATGGCAGCTCCTGCCAACAGTGGTCACTGACACCACCACCCTCTTCCCATGCCTGCAGTGGCAGAGACACGAGGAAATCTGTGTTCTTTCCCTTCCCTGGCTTTCCATCCCAGCTCTTCATCCTTCCCCATGATGGACATGCCTCACTTCTTGTTCTTAAGGCAGCAAAGATCCATTTTGTCTGTGTTTCTGAGGAGCTTGGAGGTCTCTACTCACACGTGTTCAGAAAAACACTTGGGTCATGTGTTAGCAAATATTTACCCTCCAGGGCTCCAATAAGTTTTTCAACCAGCTCTTTAAAGTTTCACCTGCCATTCTTTTCAATCATCCTCCTTCGTGGCCTCACTGCTCTCTTGCCATGGTTCTGGTTACCTCATCTCTGCAACAGGGCCAGCTAAACGATTCAGGCGGAAGTCTAAGATGACCTCCCCAGACCATAACTACTGTGTGATCATATTGGCACATGACAGAGTTGTCAAGGTGAAAAAGAAAGCTGGTTGCTTTGCCACTCTCTGTCCCTGAGCTCTGGAAACCCAGCCACTCTACACTGGTGCTGTTTGGGATTACGTAGCCTGAGCCTAAACTATCACAGTTTATAGTTCCATTTCCAGTCTTAATTCCCTGCCTGTTTATCAGTCCCAGTTTTTCTTATCCTGGGCAACTCACTGGGATGGGGCATGGCTCTTCCTCTTCCCTTTCATGCTGGATTTTTATAGAACCATGGAATGGTTTGGGTTGGAAGTTACCTTAAAGATCACCCAGTTCCAAACCCTCTGCCGTGGGTGGGGGCACCATCCCCTGGACCAGGTAACTCAATCTCTCATCCAGCCTGGATGGAAATGGGTTTTTTTTCTGAAGGAAAGTGGGCACTGGGAAGATGGATGATGAGGCTTCTGTCTTATTCCTGTGTTCAGTCAGGAGCTGGTCCTGGGAACCACACATACAAACCTGGTTCTTATGTCCCACAGATTAAACACAGGTACAATGTTCATAGAGAGTGGCAGAACTGAAGTGTTTCCAGCCTTTGCTATAAAATTGTGTCTTCTTTATACCAATAACCTCAGTGGTGTGGAAGAGGTTATGGATCTGCCTCCCATCACAGATCTAACTATGCTGCCTAATTTTTTTTATTTTTTGCTAAAACAGCCTGCAAACACAGGCACGGGTGGGGCATCATTTGCAACTGCACATCTGTTTCCTGCCACTAAAATTTCAGCTTCCCCCTAAAACAGATATGAAAAATAATGAAAATGAATGGCTGGGTAGCTCATATGCCATTTAGGTCTGACAGGACAGATACCAAAAAAAAAAAATCAGAGAAGAACAAAGGTTAAGAATTGAAAGACAAAATTGTGTAGAAAATTAAATGTAAGAAATGAGAGCTTGTCTGCTCTTGTTTTAACCAGGGGTGTCAGCTAAATAGACACTTTGACAGAAATCATTTGCATTTTTTGCAACTCAAAACAGGTATTTGATAAATGACTGTGAGAAGTGATTAAGATCACGTCTAATCATTTGATTGCATTTTCTATTTTTAACTGTTTTCCCATCTAGTTCCACCAGACCAGCCAAGACTCACTGTATCCAAAACTACATCTTCCTCTATCACTCTTTCCTGGATACCTGGAGACAACGGTGGCAGTTCTATCCGAGGTAATATAATTCAGGTTAATTGCTACTTCTTACTAAATTCTCATACGTTGATAGGATTAGTGTATAATTATGAATGGCTAAAGAAAAAAAAGAAAAACAAAGCAATCTGTATTGCTGTCAACCCTTAATGTGCACTATCACCGTGATCACAGCTTCCAGTAAATTGCAGTTTCTCTTTGTGGTGGTTTATTCACACATTTAATCACTTTCTTTCAGCTGGTATGACAGTTAATCTATCTGATTTTCCAGACATGTAATCTCCAACCACTCATTTCTGAGGGTCCAGGTTCAGCATCTGGTTGTTGCTGATTGAAGGGTGCTTAGAAATATCTATCCCTTTCTTTTCCCTTTGAAGAGATCATAAAAATGGTATTTAAGCTGTTGTAAGGATGGGAGGAAATGCATTGCCTGAGATCTTTTAGTCAGGGGGGAGCTGTATGTCCTCCTGCAAACGGGATTTCCCCAGTTTTATTGGGTCTTTAACACGACTCGTGGGATTTCCTGAAGGATCTGTGGTTCGTGTCCGGCTCATCGCTGCCGTCTGTGCTTTTCCTCCAGGCTACATTTTGCAGTACTCTGAAGATAACAGTGAGCAGTGGGGCAGTTTTCCCATTAGCCCCAGTGAGAGATCCTACAGGCTGGAAACACTGAAATGTGGCACCTGGTACAAGTTCACTCTGACTGCCCAGAACGGGGTGGGGCCGGGACGCATCAGCGAGATCATCGAGGCCAAGACACTGGGAAAAGGTACGTGGATTCCCACCCCCTTCTCTCCCCTAAATCTCTTGCATCCTGCTGCAGGTCATGGTTTGGTGAGAAGACAGGCTTGGATATTTAATATTACTGGCTTTGGAAGCATTTCCAGCTGTGTCCATGCTGTGACAGAAGAGGCTGTCGCTGCAGGACTTTAAGCTCGTCCTGGCTGATGTTCTGTCCTTATTTCTCCAGGATTTTTTTTCTAAGATGGGTTGGGTGATTTTTGGTAAGAGAGTGTCTCCCCTACCACAGGATATAGCAATTCCAACTGCTTTATTGCCATGAAGAAATTGTTTCTTCTCTTCTTATAAAAGTTCAGGGGGTTATTTGGATGTTGAAAGAAGACGGGGAATAAGTTTATGTATAAAGGAAATGTGGCCAATGTTTTGTTTCTCCTCCAAGCTGGTGTTGCAGGAGCCATGCAAATAGCATCCTTTGAGCAGGGTCAGTGTCAGAAATAAAGGAAAAGTTTGCATTAAGTCCTGCAAGGCAAAACAAACGAAATCCATGGAATTCTTAGTTAGCTCAGCAATGGTTCCCTTGGTCGTGGTTGCTGAGGGAAATTCCACATTGCAAATATGTGTCAGAATTATGAGCAAATTTGGCTACAGACCCACTTAAAGGGGCACTTCAATGGTGCAGTAGTTTTGCATGATGCTCAAAAGTGCACCTCATCTTGCATCTCCTTACCAGCTGTAAGAAACACTCTCACTTGGTAGCAGTTTCCCAATAAAAACAGTTTATTTTGGTAGGAATGTCAGCCCTTCTCCGTTCTCTCCATCACACTGGTGCTGTTGCAGGACTTGCTGGAGCTCAGGGGAGACTGAAGCTCAGCTGCAAATGTCCTGAGATTGTCGTGGTCAGGGAGAATCATCTGCTGACCTTAAAGCAAAGGGACACCTGGAGATGTAGAAGTTGAGGGTTGGGTTTTTTTTATTTTCATGAGTTGTTTCTTTTTGAATCATAGAACTGTTTAGATTGGAAAAGACCTTTGAGATCCTTGGTTCATGAGAAAGCAGATCTCCCAACCTTTTGAGTTTCTCTGGGATTTTATATAAATGCCTGAAAACCACCTGTGTAACATTTATGGCCTGAACAGGTACTGTGTGATTTAAGAGGCTGAGATCACTCTCCTTCACATTAAAGCTCCAGAAGCATCTCTATCCAAAGCTATTAACAGGGCAATTGAAGTAGTTCATAACACATGGCAGGAATTACAAATTACATTTAGATTCCTGTAGAGTTTAGGAAAAGGTATATTTTGGGACAAGAATGCCAAAAATGCCCCTATTTGGAAAAGTTATGCTTCATTATAGAAAATATAATAGCACATTACAGATAATTTTCACTACATTAAGTGTAATTTCCAATAGTAAAGATACTGTGTTTGCTAAACAGTTTGCAATAATACTTTTAAATACTCTGCAGCAGTATTTAATTTAAATTACATTTGTTGATGACCTCCCTTGTCCATCTACTGTTGCTATTTCAATTCATAGGTGCCATTTTGACTGTCATTACTCCTGTATTACATAGAACTGTCAAAAAAGCTTTAATCATAAACCATCATTTGAGCCCAAAGTGTGACAAGGAAATAAAAATGTCATTCCCTTTCTGAATGGAAACATTTTAACTCAGAAATGCAAAATTCAAAATATATCCTATTTTCATATATGTCATGTGCAATGTTAGCATATAATTATTTTCAATTGCCGTTTTTTTTCTTGCAAGTTCTTAAAATTTGTCATTTTTGGCAAATGAAAGTTTCTGTACTTGGAAAAAAGCCTTGTTCAGTTCCACTTCAAAAGAAGACTGGAGCACCAGTGGACAGTCTCCAAGTGCATTTGTCTTTTGTAGTTTTTTTGGAGGAAGTTTTGAACTCCTTCTTTTTTTTCACAGCAGTGAGCAGGGGCATTTATTGCTATGAAGTGTCTGCACTAGATTTACAAGTCATGCCAGAGCATGCAAACCAGCAAGTCAGGTCCATCTGGAGATGGATGGATGGATGGATATTTTTTTCACTTGTAGATTTGGAAATCTGAGTTTGTGATTCTGGCACAAAGCATGAAAAAAACTTTAAAGAAAGAGGAGGGGGAGAAGTTTAAATATGTAGCTACTGAGTTCAAGATAAAGTTAAGAACATCCTAGAAGTCATTCTCTTAACTTTATAATTTGAGAGCCCTTTATCTGTAATATTTAAGCATTTCACTTGAATTATACTATTCCAGAGCCCCAGTTTTCCAAGGAACAAGAGCTCTTTGCCAGTATCAACACCACACGAGTGAAGCTGAACCTGATAGGCTGGAATGACGGTGGCTGCCCCATCACCTCCTTCACCCTGGAATACCGGCCCTTTGGGACAACCGTGTGGACAACGGCTCAGAGGACATCCCTGTCCAAGTCCTACATCCTCTATGACCTCCAGGAGGCCACCTGGTACGAGCTGCAGATGAGAGTGTGCAACAGTGCTGGCTGTGCAGAGAAACAAGCCAAATTTGCAACACTCAATTATGATGGCAGTAAGTATTTGATTTTATTTATTTATTTATCTCACAAACTGTTTTACTCAAGTTTCATGAGTTCAACCTTCCTTTTTTTTTTAATTTTTTTTTTCTCATCTTCCATTTTTTCCTGTTTTAAATCTGCTAGCTGTGCTGTCAGAGAGGCCAAGGTCTCAAAGATGTAATATAACTCCTGATTTCATGACAATGGGCTGCCAGGCAGAGAAGAGGAATTGTTTATTTGTCATCACTGCAGAAAAGCTCCGGCACCAAAGTCAATCAGCCATAAGACATGTAATCATAGGACATTAAGTGTCATTAGTTCCAGTGGTTACAGAGGCCCTTGCTGGTAATTCATGCATCTCTTCCATGAAATTTTTGTCTCC
>JAWWLV010000001.1:114179465-114193124 GCA_035041135.1 Platyrinchus mystaceus
TAAGTGTCATTAGTTCCAGTGGTTACAGAGGCCCTTGCTGGTAATTCATGCATCTCTTCCATGAAATTTTTGTCTCCCACACAGTTGGTTCCTGCAGCCATTCAGACCTCCTCGATATTCCGTGCGATGTCCTTGTGACACCGCCCAAAACCCCATTATGTGACACAACGGAGCTTGTCTTCTGGGAAAGCCTCTGGAAAGCGTCCTCCAAGGGCAGAGCAATGGCAGTGCTTTACAGGCAGGGGAGAGTGAAGCTAATGGCCATGACAGATGGCTCGGTCGTGCCCGGCAGCAGGGCACAGGGGAGGCAGGAGCTGTTGCATCCCGCCCTTCTGCCAGGGGTTACTGCTCACCCTGCCAAAACCAGGACAAGAGGGCAAGAGCAAACATACCAGCTTGTCAGTCACCCCAGCTCATCTGCTGGCAGGCTTGTGGAAAGGGAGGGTGGCTCTGCAGTGGGAGATGCCTGTACTCCTGGCAGGAAGGCAGCACAGATGGCTCCAGATGGCAATCCCTTGAATTGCTCCAGTGTGAATTGCCAGAGCTTTTCTGGAGACATCCAGTGTAAAACCTTGCTGTGTTGCCAGGGATATTGTGCTGTGTTGTGCAACCACTTGGTGACATCTGTACTGTTAAATTAACCAGCAGAACCAGTGAGCAAGTTCAAGCAAGAGCTGATGGTTGTCCAGTGACAGCACCAGGCTGGTAATTGTTCATAACTCTGTGTTGGTAACACATCTCCCTGACACAGATTTGTCCCATCACTCCTCATGTACAGCTCAGGGCAGAGCAGGGGCCATTCCCAGTCAGAAATGTGGGATGTGACTCAGGCAGGGTTTAAACCTCAGCATCTTAAACCATTGCATCTTACATCATTACCCATGTGTGATTGGGGCACACAGTCTAAAGCCATACCTTAAAATGAGATGATATGAAAATGCAGCTCTGAAGCCTCAAATTTCCACTGATAGCACTGAAATCAAATGTATTCTTGCAGTGATCTGATTTCAAATGCTGTCAGGCTCTGCTTTTTGACTGGGTGATGATACCTGCCTTGGTTTCACACACTGAGACCTGCACACCCTTTGGTTTTTTGATGTTGCTGTGTGGCATCTTTAAAAGCGAGAAAACAGAACAGTGAAAACTATTTGTAACATTAAATTTCCTGGGCCACTGCTTCTGGCCAGCTGGAAAATTTCTCATTTATGACATTGCTGGTTTTGTTTGTCAGACATGCTTTGCCAGGACTGTATTGTGCCTTAGAGAGGCAGCGTCATCTCAAATACTGACCCCAAGGTTAAGAGAGGGAAACATGGATGGAAAAGCAAATTTCAGTTTTCAGATTTTCTAAATTTGTTACCTTTGGTGCAGAATTGAAAAGGTAAACTGATTGTTATTATTATTATTATCACCACTATTGAAAAGTAAGATAGTCTATTCCCACATTAGAAATTTCATATAAATATTTCAGTGCTTCTAAACCAAAAGTTGTCCCTTACAGCTCCCTGTTCATTTTTTTCCTTAGTAAACTGCATAGGCTTAAGGAGCTTCAGAGTTGCAAAATAGTGTAAAAAATTATAAATAAATCAACATTTCCTATCAATACTTCATGCAGGAATTTTTTGCTTTCTTGGAGAGGGAGTTTTTTGTTTGCAGAAAACACGTCAGTGGAAACTTCTTGGCCAGCTCAGCTTTTGAGTGTTACCCCCACCTCTACCTTTGATTCATCCTGTGATGTGAGATTAGCTCCTTCCATCTTCCAGGGGTCCCAGCTGCCCTTGGGACAAAGCAGATACAAGGACAGTACTTTGAAGCTTAGATAATATGGTGTATGGAAGTTCTAGGATACCCAAAGCTGAGGACAAGCTCAGGAGCTTTAGCAGTCTTAAGATAAAACCTCTGTAAACTTTGCAGAAATCCTTGAGTTAACGTGGTGTTTGGGTCACTTTGGGCTGCAGCAGCTGATTGCTGCCTGTGGCAGAGCTCCTGAGGAATATCCTGGCTAAGCATCCTTCACCTGAAATCTCTCCATGGGAAATTAGGTCGAAGGGTTGATGACAACTTTGTGCTCTCTCCATTCCAGGGTATTTCACTTCACAGATTTCCTGACCTCCCTGCCCCTTGTTTTTTTTTGAGCACTTGCACTCAATACTTGAGGAGATATTTTTAGCACTGTAGTGTGTAGCACTGCAAAGGAGCTTCCCTCAGCTACCCAGTAGCCCTGACATTAAATCAGATCAGCTCCATGGCTGTTCTAACTATGCTAATTGATTCCAGCCCACCGAGGGACTTCCTACCGTGAAGATCAGTGAGGACACAGGAAAACACTTCCATTAGTAGTCCTGAACTCACCAGGTGCAGTGGGAGATGATGGAAGGGCTGCAACAAAGGGGAAAACGGGGTCAGAGACATTCCAGTTACAACTTCTAGGAAGCACCAACCAGGTGAATTGACCTGGAAAATAAGCACAAACCCTCCCAGTTTGTCTGGGACTTAGCTTTGAGGATTTTGGCCATTCCACTCCCAGCCAGAACTCAGAATGCCAATAAATGTTGCTATCCATGGAGGGCAGGATTAGTTTTTGGTAATTCCTAATACAATTGCTGAAAAGCCACAAATGGATAACGTGAAGGTTATATAAACCTGCAGCGTGATTTTTTAATTAAGCTTTAAGTGCCTGTGTATAATGTTATGAGGTTTACATTTTACTTGGAAGAGGTATGGATAATGATAATCACATACCTAAACACTTAAGGTTTAACTGAAATTAAGGCCACTCATAATTTGATTTTCATCAAAGTATTAAGGAAAGCAAGACATAATTTTAGGCAATCTTGAACCCAACAGTCTTCAGTGTGACTGTAATTCAGAGAAAACTGTGGCCTCTTAGTATTCATGAGGGTTTAGGAGAATTTGGAGACAGTTATTAGTATTACCTTCAGGAGCTTGAAGTTCTTTCCATTTCTTCATCTAATAATTTTATTTGCTTTGAGTGCAAAAACTGAATCTCAGTCGAAAAAATCCTGCTGTGTGTTTATACCAAGAAATGGAAAATTAGAAAAAAAATTTAAAAAAAGAAAATTATGGGGAAGAACTGCAAAGAAACAGTAGAAAAATATTCAAAATGCAATTGTAAGAAAACAAATTTTCCATAGTACTTGATAAAGGTTTGGGTGGTTGTAGCTTTTCTTTTTATCCTTGCCCCTTAAGGGAGCTGCTCCACTCTTTACATGCAACTCAAATAGATCTGAAAAAACCCTCATGACTTAGGATTCTACATTTTCACTGTGGTTCTGGCACTCACATTGTACTGCATCCTATCCCAGTTTTTTATTCTGATACTGTATGGTACATAATGAGATATAACTATATCACTTAATGCAGCAATTAAAATGTAAAAAAGGATGTGCCTGTTTTTCTCTGTCACCCTGCTCTCCTTTCAGCAAGTGAGGAGCCACTTTTATGTCTCAGTAGCCGGTTAAAATTTAATAGCTTCCATCCAAAGTCATCACAGTTCACAATACTTGCGTGTTCCTACCCATTCCAAACAAATCTGCATTTTATAGCCTCATTTGTGGTTGCATTCAGCAGTTTAATGGTAATCAGGAAATGAGGGAGAAGTCTTCCGTGACTAAACAGCCTTCCCCAGAAAGCCCTGCATTCTTCTCACGTCCTTCAGAGGTAAAGAAAAAGAGAATTGAAAAGTTCAAGTATTATATATCACCAGGAAGCCAGGTATATTCAAAATGCAAATATGTCCCAGAATGAAAAAGTGAGCTGCCTGCCAGTAGTTGGTAGATTCATTTCCCTAGTTTCCCTCTCAAAATTTGATTGTTTCTCTCCAGCATTACCCTCCTGTTTTACTGATGAGTTTAATGTCAGACAGTCTTTAGCAGATTAGTATCAGCTTGGCCATCTGAATTTCAGATCCCTATCACTGCTGCACCCCTAGACTTGATGTAAGAATGTTTCTCAGCGAAGGATTGATCTGCTGTGTGTGGCACAAAATGAGCTTTGTCAAATACAAAGAAAAGCCCAGCAGCAGTGCTGCAGCAGTGCTATTTTCCCAAAGTAAGGAGTAATATATAGGTAGGAATTCTGAGACCTCTTACAGCTCTGTAATGATTTAATAGGACTCAAAATTAATCATAGTATTTGACTGCTTAACGGGCATGGTTGTGCTTGATCAATTAATGCAATTCTTCTTGATTTCTGATAATCTCTGAGTCTCTGCAGTCAGTACCTGGTTATCAGTGTGCCTGGATATGTGTGCATGGCCATTAGACACACAAAACATCCACCCCAAACAGAAACATCCTTCTTAATGTTCTGCAGACAGCTGGAGCACATGACCTGCCTTATTCCCCACCAACTCCACCTTTTGTCTTGGTTAATAAGGCCTCTAACATCATGACACTGTTTCCAGGTACAATCCCTCCACTCATTAAGTCAGTTGTGCAGAGTGAGGAAGGGCTGGCGACCAACGAAGGGCTGAAGATGCTGGTGACCATCTCCTGTATCTTGGTTGGGGTCCTGCTGCTCTTTGTGATGCTGCTGGTCGTGAGGAGGAGGAGGAGGGAGCAGAGGCTGAAGAGGCTGCGAGGTAAGAGGGCATCTGTGGCACTCATTTCTGCACACACACAGTCCCTGAACGTGAAAGTACAAGTGACCAAACTGTTCAATCCCCAGCTGGTACCATTTTCCTGCAATATCTGATAGACCTGAGGTGACAAAGCGTGTGTGTTTTCTACAGAAATTCCTTCTTTTTCGCTTGGCACTAAGCTTCTATAAAAATAATTAATGTTTTCATTGTTATTGTTTTGCATGGGGGAAAAGAAAATAATTTTCATATATTGGTGTTTCTTTATTTTCCTTTTTTTTTTTTTGCTGATGTTTGTTTCCCACATGAATGGTTTCGATAACCTAAAACTGGGGGGTTTTTTGAAGGCTAAAATCACATGTTCTAAACATGAGGGAATTTCAGTTTTCCAGCAGATGCAAACCATGATTCCTGAATTTTAAAATGAAAGTAGCCATATATATATTAGTAGGCTAGAAAACACAGCCAGACAGCCTCAGATGTGTTGCCACAGCTTTTTCCCCCGATGTGTTATGACAGAACTATTGCAACACTTCATTTTTCACTGGCCTTTCACTGTTGCTGATCTGTACTCATTCAAATTCAGTTGTTTACCATGTGAATAAGTTTTAGATCTGTGAATTCATTCAGCTTTATCAATCTTCCAGTAAATACCCCTGGCTGAGCCACAGCCAAGTTTTTGGCTCTTGCAGCCTGGCACTTCTGCCCTGTGGATTTTGGCACAGAAGGGCAGACCTTTCACTGAAGGTATTGGGGAAAAAGCCTCTCAAATCCCACACTGAATAAATAGTAAAGCAACTTATCCTCTGCAAAAAAAATAAGTCTAATCATTTCCAAGAGCCACCAAATTGTTTAGCTATTTGCATTTTAGGAAAATATGATCATATCTGTTAAAACCAGGGGCAGCTCCTTCTCACCTTAGCAAATACTCGTCTCTCATTTGGGTCTCATTTTGCCTTTTGTAACAATATTTTGGATGGTTTTGCGAAAAAACCCCAAAAAATAAAAAAAGATGCAGGGCTCTTAGGCATGGGCAAACTCATAGATTAAAGAGGACAACTGCCCTTATGGTTCATACACAGCTCTGCTAATCAGGGCATCTGGAAGCTTTAGCTTGTATAAGAACTTTTTCATTTGAAGCCTTAGTAATCATATACCTTGTGAAGTTTGGGTTGTTTTTTTTTTGGGGGGGGGGGTGTTAATTAAAAATATGTGATAAAGAAACAGAAAGTGTTATCTTCTTAGAAAAACTGTGGAATTCCATCCAGTAATGAGCAGGACATTTCAAGCCCCCTGGCTCCAGGAAATGATGGCTGTGCACATTATTTTTTTGTGGTTAATTTACAAGTATTCATAGATTCTTGTGTTACAGTCCCTTAAGGAAGGCTCATGATTACTGGCCAGTACAGCTTTTGCATAACATCAGACTTCTTTGAACTATTTCCTCTCAGAATATAGGAGTTCAGAAAAATATCTGAGCTTCACTTAAGCTTAGGCAGTGAAAAGGAATTCATCAGCACTTTTGATAAAGGTAATCAGTAGTTAACTAATATTTCTGTAAAAGCTGCATTCCACTTATCTGAATTTGTCAAGCTACAGCTCAACATCCCATCTGGTCCTGTTTTACTTCTGTACAGGGACTGAAGTTCTTGTTTGGATCATTTTCAGCCTCTGAGGATATTCTTTTCACGTGGTGGCATCCAAGTAATTTCTTAATGTTTTCGGTAGTAAATGAAACAGATGAATATTCTTTAATTTTCCTCTGTAGTTTTCCCATCATTTATTAATGTCAAGGCTTTTATCTGGTCCCTTTGCAATCTTTAGGTAGGTTTTCTCAACTAACACAGTATTCCAGCAGCACTCATATCAGCATCAGGCAGAGAGGTAACAGCCTTTTTTCTTTCCCTATATGGTCTTTTGAATGAAAAATAGCCCCTGTGTTAATTTTTGCATCGTGCTACTTTTTATTAAAATACTTTGAGGTACTTTCTCACTTTGTTGTGAGAAGTACAAATGTAAGATTTTACTGTTATTTAATTATATCACAGTGAGAGACTTCTCAATGTCCTCAATTCTCAGTGAACTTTAGTCTCATTTTTAAAAAGCCACTTTGTTGGACATGGCTGCTTGACCATAAATCGTTATTGATTGGCCTCAATTATTCCTTTAGTTCATTTCATTAAGCTTCATTCAATTTTTTTCATCATTTTGCTCATGGCCAAGATCAGATTGATAGGACTTCAGTAATTCTAATTTTTTTTTTTTGGTTCATTCTCTTTGAAGACTGATCCCATGTTAGACATTTTCTGCTCTTCTGGAAGTTACTTCCTGTTCTAAAAGTATATTATAACAATATAATAGGTACAATAAGTATTGTTGTTCCAGAGCACTCATTACCAAGTTCTCTACAACAGTGTGTGCAAGTTTTTCTGCTCTCCTAACTGAAAAAAAACATGTTTTGCTTTAGTAACTGTTGTGATCAACTTCCATGTGGATTTTGAAATATAAATCTTGCCATTATCACGTTATCACTTGATGTGTATGACCTGGTGGGGTTTCTTTGAGGCACAGGATTCATTTTTCCTAGATCTTGACTCCACTGCCAGCTTTCCTCCAGCCTACATCAAAAAGAATAATTTCCACACTGGGACCTTCTAGAAGAACTTATGCAAGTTACAGATGTAATTCTGGCTTTTGAGGCTGCAGATGTGTTTTCTCTGAGCCTGCTGGACAAAGAGGAGTGGGAATTTGATTTGCAGTGTGTTCTGCATGCAGACATTTGTATCTGTGCTTATAGACAGGGTTTATCGTTCCAGTTTCTTTGGCAAATGCAGCATAAGAACAGCAGTCTCTCCATTCTTAATCCTTTTACTCCTTGTTTAGCATGTAGGGACAGTTAAACATTTGCCTTCCTCCTGTGTCACACTGGAGTATTCTGTTTATAAAAAACCAGCATAGTTTTTAGCAAAGTCCCAATTTTCTGCCCAGTTTAGTGCTTCCACCAGTCAGGTCACAAAAAAGGTCAATTGGCTGCTGGAGTTCAAGCAGCCATTCAGTAGGTCAACAAGTATTATAACACAGAAACCTGATGGCTTAATGCTCTTTCTCCCTACTATTAACCCAGCTCTGCTACTCCTGTAATAGTTTCCCCTTTGTTTTTAAATCCAGTTCACCTTCACACAGGCAGCAAGTATGAGCATGGTGTGCTAGTTCAGGAGTGGCAGGATGCAATCTAAAGCTGTATCACTGTCCCTGATTTCCCAGGGGGGCCAGACCAAACGTGTGGAGAATTTTACAGGTGGCTGCCCCAGCAAATGGAAGCGAGGGCTGTCTCTGGGTCAGTGCCTGACAGAGCAGTCGTGTGTCAGACCCACGCTGAGGAACAGTTTGGCTTTTTCACTAAGGCATGGGGGTGATGCTTGGCTGGAGCAGAGATCATCCCCTTCACTCTGTCATCCCTGGGCTTCCCAAGCCCTAAAAACTGGGAGGTAGGACACTGGCAGGGATACTGGTTCATTTTAGGAAGTATTCCTAATTTGCTCAACAAGAGTGTAATGTAGAAAACAGACATTACAATCCATAGTCTGTGGTCACTGGTTTGTGAAAACAGCATTTCTCATGTAGTGGATGTTTTGAACACACTGTTCTCATACTGGAGTCCCCAGGAAAAGAAGGACATGGAGCTGCTGGAGAGAGTCCAGAGGGGGCACCAAGAGGATCTGAGGGCTGGAGCAGCTCTGCTGGGAGGAAAGGCTGGGAGAGCTGGGATTGTTCAGCTGGAGAAGAGAAGCTTTGGGGTGACCTAATTGTGGCCTTCCAGTGCCTGAAGGAGCTGACAAGATGGAGAGAGACGGTTTAGGAGGGCCTGGAGTGAGAGAACAAGGGGGAATGGCTTTGAAGTGACAGAGAGTAAGGTTAGATTGGATATTGGGAAGAAATTCTTTACTATGAGGCTGATAGGACTCTGGCACAAGTTGCCCAGAGAAGCTCTGGCTGCCTCATCCCTGGAAATGTCCAAGGCCAGGTTGGACAGGGCTCTGAGCAATCTGGACTAGTGGAAGGTGTCCCTGCCCATGGCAGGGAGTGGGACTGGATGATCTTTGAGATCCAAACCATTCTGTGATCTTGTTATTTTTAGGCTTCTGGGTTTTGCTTTGGCAGACACATTGTCTTCTGGACACCTTTGTTCTGGTCCATTCCCACACTAACCCATGTGCCCAGTACAGCCACCATTAACTATAGTGAAGCTGCTCCCCATTGGAAAAATCTGCTGGAATGAGACAAAGAAAGAGAGAGAGAGAAAGGGTGAGAGAAAGAGAGAAAGAGAGAGAGAAAGAAAGAAAGAAAGAAAGAAAGAACTAAAGAAAGAAAGAAAGAGAGAGGAAGGCAATTCCATGCAAAGTGAAAAACAGAAGTCTGAGTGTCTAAACAGCACTGGTAGGATTTGGGTTGGATGAGACACCTCAGTTGAAGAGACCTTCCCTCCACCAGGAACGTGCCCTGTTTTGTGCTGGAAAGGGATAGGAGAGGTTAAAAATAAAGGAGTGGAGCAAACAGACCTCAGGAAAGCCCAGAGATGCAGCTTCTCCAGTTGTAGTTGAGGCATGAAGGTTCAGACAGAGAAGATGGCCCTGTGTCAGAGAAACAGAATGCAGGAAGTGGTTGGAAGGGGTTTTCTTGAGATTTTCAATGAATAAAAAGAGCCCTTTGTCCATTCCTTTTAAAAATTAATGCAACTCAAGATGGAGAGATGTGTTAAGATGGTGGGTTGTTTCTGCCTTCATCCTCTAAATTTTAAAAGCAGGATATTTAATAGGATCACTGGTTAGGAAAGAGTTGTACGTGTTGGAGGCCCAAGAGGTGGTTGAGGAATAAAAAAGGTGAGATGGAGAAAACAAAGACAAATTCAGTAAATGCCTTGGCTGGTGCTGGTGGATTTACAAAAAGCAGACAAAAGAAGTAATGTAAAGTTTCACATAAGAGGAGAGTTGTTTGAAGACTTGGAACTTGGAATTGTTTTCTTCTCAGAGTTGCTTCACTTGGTTGCACAAAAGGCTGCTTTGTTGCTGTGTGATGTACTTAAGGACTCTGGAGTCAGCATTTTTAAGTGAGTTTGTTTAGCAGCAGATTGCAGGAGAACAAAGCAGAGCTGTCTTTTTTTTCTGAATGATACAACAGAAATTATTATATTATATTGATAAAGTTTTACAGAAACCTACATGAAAAACCAAACTTGAGCTGTGTCTTTTGAACTCAGTATCGAAATAATTACATGCCCAAAGGATTTTCTGCTAATAATAGCAGCAGGGACAGCAACAGAAGAAATATTTTTCCTTCAGCAGAGCCTCATTTTGCAGGGCTGATCCATGTGGGAATAACCACCTCCTGTTTTGTGTGTTGACAGTCCTCTGAAGACCCAGTAGTAGTTTTGAGTTATTGCTAATGGAAAAACATCCATATTTGAGAATAACCAAACAAGTTTGTGCCAGGGGAAGGTTCAGGTTGGACATCAGGAAGAATTCCTTGTGAAAGGGTGGTCAGACATTGGAATGGGCTGGGCAGGGAGGTTTGGAGCCCACATCCCTGGAGGTGTCCAAGGAAGGCCTGGCCGTGGCACTCAGTGCTCTGGGCTGGGGGACAAGGTGGGGATGGGGCACAGGGTGGACTCGATGATCTGAGAGGGCTTTTCCAACCTAAATGATTCTGGGATTGAACAGAGATCCCCATTACTTGTTAAACTCTTCCTACTTTTAATATGTTTATGTAATTTTTTTCCAGTTAAGCCACTGGTAGCTTGCACTTCTCTAAGCATCTTTTGTCCTACTGAGGAGCTAATTGGGCTGTTTGGGGCTGAAATGCAATTTCAGCAAAAGTAGGGACTTTTGGAGGCTATTTTATTCTTGCCACTGATCTGAGAAACAGCAGTGGTCTTACACATGGCTGATTCAAATCACTTACTCTCTAATAATGCATCTATCAAATAGATTTTCATTTGTGATGACATTTCTTCTATTTTCTTCTAGATGCAAAGAGTTTGGCTGAAATGCTTATGAGGTAAGAATAGATTTTGATTTTTTTTTTAATTGAAAAATGTCTGTCAGCTACAGCATCATATTTAAAATGATTGTAGGGACAAATGGAGAAGTAAACTTTCTATTTCTAAAGCCTTTTCAAAAATACACCATATGACTGTCTGTTAAAGAGCTAGATGGTTAGAAATGAGAGAAAGAAGACAGTATCTGTGAGGGAATACAATGATACAAAAACCCGATAACTTGTGCTAGTAGATTAAATTATAGAAGCTCTGTAGGTCCGTTTGGACATTTTTCCTATTCCAAAATAACATTTTCATATTATGTATCAAAGTAATTGCTCTTCAGAGATCATCTGATTAAAGGCAATAAATTTCTGGATGTGAATATCTCTAAACTTTACAACAATGTTTATGTAATTCACTGTTGTTAGCTGCTTATACCCAAAGGTGTAGAAGAGCAGGTAAATCCATTTATTATTTTTCAGTTCTGTTCCATCAGCCCAGCATTCAGAAATCTAATTCAGTTGTTGAATTGCATCACAATGACTATTCTGGCACCACAATTCTTTCAAAGTTGGAGATTTCATATCTCCACTGTTTATTGTTTTGTCTAGGGAAAATACTGAACTTTAGAACTGCTGCATATATTTGAAACCGGGATCACCAAGGGATTATTTTTAAGTTCAAATGAATTTTGGTTTCCTGGGAAATATTTTCATATTCGAGCAACGAATTTGAGAGTGTCACAGATATTTTACCAAACGAACCATACTCAGAGTTCCTCACCCGCGATAAACTTCACATCCCGTTTTAAGAATAGACTCACTAAAGACGTGGTGACAGATGGGTTTAGTGTAAATTCAGCTCTTTGCCATCAGTCTGCAAGTGCATCTGAATAAGCCCACTGATGTTAACAGGAGCAGTCGTGCAGGGCAGGTCACACCCTCCCTCTCTGCCCGTCGGAAAGCCCTGCAAGCGCCAGCCTGTGGGTCTCAGCAGCTCCAGGAACGTGTGCTCTGCTGGTTTTGGTGTCACAGCAGACAGCCCAGATTAGCATATGCAGCAAGTCTGTTCCCTTAAGAAAGCCAGCATGGACTGGCTGAAGCTCCTGCATGAAGATGTTCAGTCCAACTCAAACCAGCCCTGCAAAACTGGGGAACCTCTGCCTTAACCCTGGGTGGCTTCACAAGCCTTGTGGCCGCCTCTGCAAGGCTGTTTCAGAGTCTCACTCCTCTGATACCTAAAAGATTTCATCAAACTGCCAGCATAAGTGACCAGGTTTGACCCACTTTTTACTTTGGTGATGGTGAACTTCAAATTAAAGAACTTTTTTCCCCCTGCCTGATGTGCCCAGAGAGCAGCTAGGTCCCTTCTCAGCCTTTAGTCCAGAGCTGTTTTTCAGGGTAACTCATCTGCCACCATTCCATTTTGCTTTTCCTTGCACCAGCATTGAAATACGGTCATCAAGGCTGTTTCTCTCGTCTCATTTATTAACAAATAATCTTGTTTTTATTAAATAGTCGTATTTTATATTTCATTTCTAAAAGTGTGAACAAAAGCAAATGGCTACTACATCAGAACTAGGAATATAGGAACTAGGGGATATAGGACTACATTTGCAGACACATCAGAACTTAGAACTCTCATTTGTGATAAATCTGGGAAATACCTTCAACCAAACCTGAGCTACCCACCACCATTAGATATTCCTGAAAATGCATCGTATTAATAATCAAAGTATAATAAACTCTTTCCAAAGCAACAGTCACGTATTATAAAGCCCCGTATTTTTTGTATCTTTTCGATTTCACCAAGATTTGCTCTGATAAAAATATCAAGAAAGGGGGTATTTGGGGAGAGGGCAGGAAAGATGATTCCCTGCTTGGTAGGAAGGTGTGAGGGCTGGAGAGAGCTCTGTGTATCTTTCCCTTTGAGGAGATTTTTGGGAGCGTGTGTAAAGCGGATTAAGAAAGGAGCTTTAGTCTCTGCTTTGAAAGGCTCTGGCTTTGGCTGTGTAAGTCAAATGTCTGTGGAGCAGGATAAGCCTCAGAAGTCAGCAGTTTAAAGGCAGCTGCACAACTTGTTGTTGATACCTTAAACTCACAAATAAAACCCCTCTGCTGCTGGACAATCACAGCTTTTTTTATGGTTCTTTTGGGTGAAAGCACCAGTCCAGCCACGCTCTTTGAAACAGTTCACTGTGAATCAGTTTAGCAATTCACAGAGCTTTTAAATATTGAGCACAGGGCAAGGAATCTTTTCTCCCCAAATACTCCTCTGTCAGGTTGATTATTTACAAAGATTAATTTTTCCATATGTTTTTACAACAACCAGCTTGGGCAATCAGGAAACTGTGGGGTTGGTCTGACTCTCTGCCAAGGACCCAGAATGACTCTGAATTTCCAGAGCATCATACTCAATCCCTTTACATAACTAGCTTGACATGTTTAACCTTCTGTGCACACAGATATTTTCAGTCACTCAAATAAACATTTTTGTATTAAAGATCCAGAAAGATAGCTTAAAAGGGGGTATTATGTTAACTACACACTCTTTCTAAATGCCTTGTCCAAAGTACTTCCTCTGGAAAAGGCCCTTTTATCCACAGACTGTGCATAAAAGCTGTTCTCTATCAGACCCAAAGGCCCACGTGCCCAAGTACCTGTTTTAAACAGTGGCCAAAAGCAGACACTTTATTAAAGTAAAAGACTGCTGCAAATGCTGGGAGAGCTGGGGTTGTTCAGCATGGAAGAGGCTTTGGGGAGATCTCACTGAGGCCTTCCAGTACCTTGAAGGGGCTTTTAAAAAGGAGGGAGAGGGACTTTTTATATGGGCAGACAGTGACAGGACAAGGGGCAATGGTTTTAAACTGACAGAGGGCAGGTTTAGATTGGATATTAGAAAGAAACTCTTAACTCAGAGGGTGGGGAGGCCCTGGCACAGGTTGTCCAGAGAAGCTGTGGCTGTTCCATCCCTGGAAGTGTCCAAGGCCAGGTAGGACAGGGCTTGAAGCAACCTGGGCTAG
>JAWWLV010000001.1:114203589-114221337 GCA_035041135.1 Platyrinchus mystaceus
AGAGCTCCAGGAGCGTTTGGACAACGCTCTCAGGGACAGGGGGAGTGTTGGGGTGTCCTGGGCAGGGCCAGGGGTTGCACTTGGATGATCCTTCCAAGCTCAGGATATTCTAGGATTCTACAGCTCCGACAGGGCTTGTTTCCTCACCAACCCACGAGGCAAAGTCCCTCTGTGTTATCCCCCACAGATCCCACCACGAGGAGAAGCGCCAAAACCGGGCCCACCGCTCGCAACCGCTACGCCAGCCAGTGGACCCTCAACAGACCTCACCCCACCATATCAGCTCACACCCTCACCACGGACTGGAGGCTTCCCACCCCCAGGCCAGCGGGATCGGTGGACAAGGAGAGCGACAGCTACAGCGTCAGCCCCTCGCAGGACACAGGTACGGGGCTGCTCCCCAGGGAAAACGGGAGCAGCAGCAGCTGCAGGAACGTCCTTGCCCCTGGATGTGCTTCATTTGGTGCTTGGGTGTCGTTATTCTCGCCCTGCTGGGCTGTTTTTTTCTGCAGGGTATTTGTAAGGTGTGCCACAAAGTGCTTGTAGTGCTAATGATAACAAATATTTGTGCCCCCCGCTTCCTCACACACGTACTGGGGTTCCTTGAAAGGTGATTTTTCCTGTAGCTTCCTGAAGGAAAAGGGAATAAAATAGGAGGATTTGCTGCCTGAAATGGCACTGACTAGGAAGGGGCAGTTTTAGCAACCAGGAATATCCCTGAGTCACGGGTGGAATGGTTTTCAGGTTTGAGCTACATTCATATTAGTATTTATGTTTTTGCATTCATGTAATATGATCATAGGGTTTATTTTAAGTGGGGAAAAAAAAAGAGAGGAAAATTCTGGAAGAAGAGTCCAATTCCAAGTCCATTCATAGCACTGAGTTCTGCAGGATCTACCTCTGATTTTCCTGGGAAACAGTGTAGGGTTTATTCCTCTGGATGATAAGTGGGGAGACACTGAATACATATTCTGCCTGCAGTCTTCATCTCTTCTTGCTGCCTTCACGTTATAAATGCAAGAGGAACTGAAAAATAAGCTTTATCCTCTGCCCTACACTGAACAAGTGACAAAAAAGGCAAATAAATGAGTAAATGATTAAGCAGAAGAATAGTCTCAAAAGAAATATAATAAAGGTTAAATAAGGAGAGAGATAAAATCCTGTTCAAGAAATTGTATTTATTAAGGTATTAATTAATTAAAGTATTCCTGATAAAAGTGAATCCAGGCTAAATCTGGCCTACTTCTCCTCAGAAGGAATTGCCTGCTGTCTATCCTGATTTCAGGGGAGAAGTGCTTATCAAATGTGTGTTAGAGCTAAAAAGTAGTAGGTGTGACTGGCCTTTCACCATGAAACCAGTATGAGTGTTTCTGTTCTCTGTATAAGAAGAAGCATCTGCCCTCACTCAGATCCAGTAATTTACAGGCTGGAGTTCTCATCTCTTCACAATTCGTCCTCTGAAATTTGTAGTCCCCTGTGTTGCCTCCATAGGGTAATGGCACTCAATAGACACCTCCAGCCAGCTGACAAACTTCCTCCTGATTTCCTCAGGTAGAATTACCATAAAGCTTTAAGGATGAACTCCAATAGCTACACAAACATAGACAGCAAATCTTCTCTCAGAAACCCTTTCTGCAGACATTCCAAATTTCAGGTGCATTTGGATGTGTTCCAACATGTTTTCACCCAAGGATGTATTTCCAGTGTGTGTGGCAAAGGGCAGAAATTAGATTTACTGTGTGGTTTAATAGACAAATGATTTTGTAAACAGACTTCAAAATCTATATCTTAATGTGGCTACACTCCTACTCTGTGTCTACCTTTGAGCACAGTGATTCATGTAAGGGATAGCAAGCTTTAGGTCATGCTGAGGAAGGGTTTTCTTGTGCCAAAATGCAGCTCTATTATGGCACTTGTTTCTGGGAAAAGAACAGAGTTGCTTTAATCTAAGCTTAAAATTTTCAAATAAACATATGCAGCCAGATTTTGTGTTCAAGAATCAATTGAGCTAATGGGCACATTTGATCTCTTTTCCAATATGGAATTCAGATTTCTGAAGCCAGTTGATGCAGTTGATTTTTGGGAGAATTTAGCACTTCTTATGAAAACAATTCCAGGCTTGCAAAGCAGTAGCTTTTAAGCTTAGGAGAAATACATGACAGCAGTTTAAAGCTGTAACTAAGCTCAAATGTTCCAATTAGAGGCCATTAGAAGTTTTCTGATTAATCTAAATTTATGAAGTTCATGAAGTTTCATAAAGTTCTGCCTGGGCTTGGATGAACTTCCATCAAATCTAAAGTAGGTGTTCAAGTAGATTGGTCCTGGAATTGGTCCCTGGTGTTCAAGCTGCAGGTCCTGAGCTTCACAGACCAAACATTCACTTTTGTGATCTTTGCATGACCATCATATTTACAGACACTGCTCTGTGGCACTGGGCTACTGCTGCCTTCTGGGAGTTTCCAGCTGACCAGAAATTTGGGAAGACGTTACTGTGGTCTGATTTACAAATCAAATGTGAAAAACGGAATGATGTTTCCTGTGGGTGGAAAGGGGAAAAAAATAAATAAATAAAAAAGAAAAAGCCCTGTTAAGTTCTGGTCAACTCAAAATCTTAAGCAAGTTACAGCATATTGTAGAAGTACTTGTCATTTTAAATAATGTATGGCCCTATTTACAAGTGGCAGGAGTGTTGTTCTTTGTGCACGATGAAAACTGATGCAGGCACGCAATAAAAAAGATAAAGATTTGCAATAACGACACACTTGCCTCTGGCTGCTACAGGAGGCCCATTTTTATGAATTAGCTATTACATTGTGCCTGCTTATTGAACATCACCAACAATGTCTGAAATTGCACAGATCTTGTGATGAAACACGACTTCTGCCCAAGGAATTTTTGGAAGTCCTCTGCTCTTCCAGCCCACTGGAGTAGAAGAGCGATAGGAGCAACAGCCCAGTGATTTGTCCCCACAGAAACAAGCCCTGCTCTTCCAGAATGCTTTTTAAAGTATCAGTGGCCATTTACATCCTCAATAATGGTGTTGTTTAAGAGATATTGATGTTCTCAGAACCTCATCAGCAGAAAAGAACAGCTTGTAGGTCATAATAACCTGTGTGTCAAATATGAATCCCCCATTAGCTTCAGCAGCACTGAAAAAAGGCATTGAGTGACTGCAGGCTGTACTTACCAAATATTGCTTTTTTTAAGACCTTTGATCCCAATGAAATGAGTTGGTGTTTTGCCTGATGTCTAGGGACAGAATATCTGAGACATACTGCCTTTATATTTGACCTTTGTCCTCAGGACTTTCTTAAAAAATGTATATATATATATATATATATAAAAAATGGAAACAGGACATAAAATCTGTCCTTTCTCATCTAGACATCACTTCATCAATACACTTCTGAGATGCATTAAAAAGTTAATGTAAAGAAGATGTTTTGCAAAATCTGGGTTGCGGGTTTGAAACATTTTTTTAGGCATTTAATTTTTTAATTTTCCAAAGGTTGTTTCTCCTAAAACACGAATTTAATGTTGAGCCACGTGATGCTGCTCACAGGATAAGATTATGGGTAACTGTCAAAAGCTTTCCCCCCAAGAAAGGCTCGCGCAGCTGTTTCCTTTGTCCCACTGTTTGTGTTCCCGACGCTCCAGATCGAGCGAGGAGCAGCATGGTCTCCACAGAAAGTGCCTCCTCAACGTACGAAGAGCTGGCCAGGGCATACGAGCACGCCAAGATGGAGGAGCAGCTGAGACACGCCAAGTTCACCATCACAGAGTGCTTCATATCAGACACCTCCTCGGAGCAGCTCACGGCAGGGACTAACGACTACACCGACAGCCTCACCTCCAGCACGCCGTCGGAGTCGGGGATCTGCAGGTTCACAGCGTCCCCCCC
This sequence comes from Platyrinchus mystaceus, assembly GCA_035041135.1. NCBI lineage: Eukaryota > Metazoa > Chordata > Aves > Passeriformes > Tyrannidae > Platyrinchus > Platyrinchus mystaceus. The sequence goes on from JAWWLV010000001.1 coordinate 114,207,491, forward strand.
CAAACCTCAGGATGGAGGGAGGGTGATGAACATGGCGGTTCCAAAGGCACATCGGCCAGGTGAGGCTTTGGAAGGTCGCGTTTGGGGTGCTTGGGGTGAGGGTTTCGCCTCATGTCCGGGCTGGGCAGCAGTAGAGGGTCTGTCTCGACGGGAGGCTTTCCTTCCTCAACAGGAAAGAAAGCCCACAATACATCCTGTAACTACTTACAGAGATAACTGGTTTTGTCACAGTTAATATAACATTTGAGCATATTCTCCCATCTACAGAAAACATGGAAGTTTAGGAACAGAAAGAAGCTGTCTGAGCCATCAAATCCACTCCTCTCCACTTGCAGCCATCAGGCAGTTGACCCTTCTGGGATAAATAAGACCATATGTGGGTACATCTGCCTGTCTCCAGCTCAAACCACCCACTGATAAAACGTGTCTCCATGCAGTGCTTCGTGCAGGAGAGCAAAGTTCACTGTCATAGCAGTTCATAAACACAGACTGTACAAGTTGTACCATCCCTTCTGCTTTGTAGCTTGTCACACATGTAACAACCCTTTGGTGATGTTCTGGAGCTGTTACACTCTCTCTTTGACATCACTTAATATCAAACAAGGACAATCTAAAAGGGGGGGAATAAAAAATGGAGAAAATTAATAGCTGAAAGAATATGGAGCCTTCTACCTTCAGACAAATTGAAACCCACTCCAACTTCTCACTGAGTGAAGGTGCCTGAGGGACATCCATCTATTGGGCTCAATCAAATTTCCCTTTCACAAAAAATCTGGTTTCAAGGGATCCCCCAGTGCCCAACAGCATAGGGAGATTATTGTGATACTCTGAGATCAAACACTTCATAAAATCTTCTCAGAAGATTTATCAGTCCTTGTTACAGGATACATGAAGTGACACTGTGGAGAGGGATTCAAATGGGGAAAAGGCATAATTTTGTTTGTGTGCTTTCTGAAAAAAATGATATGGTTTATTTATTTTATTTTATTTTGTATTTTATTTCCTTTTATATTATTTTATTTTATACATTTGCCAGTGTGGATGGGGCTACTTATATACACAGACAGTAATCAGTAATGGTCATCTGTGTAAAATAAGAGTAATGACTGAGCTATGTATGGTGTTTTTCTAATTATTCACCATAAATGGAAAAGCAGTGAATGCAGAGGAATGGGAGGTAGACAGTGGTATCACCTGACACTGAAAAGAAAGCATAAAGGATTTTGCCAAGAGAAAGCTCAAAGAAAAACATGGGAAGAAAAAGACCAAGCAGAAGGCAGAAAGTTATAATACTCAGGGCAGGAAATTAGTGTGTCACACAGATAGATAAGAGGGAAAATAAGTAGAAAATAAAATAGTGAGAGAAATTGCTGATTTCTGTGTAGTCACAGAGTAGAACCACAAACCCAGGAGCTGTAGAAATAGATAAAGATAAAAATACTTTTCATTTCTAACTCGAAAGAAGGAAGATAAATATTTATCCCTGCTCTGCTGAAGGGAAGCATCTGCATTCACAGCTAAGTCAAAATTGCAGCTCTTCCCTTCCAGTCAGTCAACAAATATTTTTTATCATTTCTTTAACAAATATCTCTTCTTTTCATGTTCCAAATACATTATTTATGCATATTTAGTATTTGGAAGTATTCTAATATATTCCATATAAAGATGATTTTCTTGAGGGCAGATAGCACCAAAACTTGGTCCCTGTGCTTGAGTTAAAAACTTCCAGGTTTGCAACATCCTTAGAGCCTCTCTAGTGATTTACAGACTTGTAGTCATGTTTAGCTCTGTTAATTTTAATGGCTTTATTTTTTTACCTACTTTTCTTGATTACCTTTAGCTTTCCTTTGCAGTAAGGAATTGAAATATATTATAAAATTAATAATTAGCTTCATTACCTTGGAAAAAAAAATTGAGTGTTCCAGTGGAGCAGCTTGAATGTTGGCCCATAAATATTGACTAATACATTATTAAAGGTCACTTTGTGAATGGCTTCAACAAAACATATGGACTGAAAGGATTTTCAGTAGTAGCAGACAGACCAATATTTTAGTGTTCAAATCAGCGAGGAAAGACTGACTGGGCATCTTTCTTCTTTCACCCACCACTTCAGAAGTTCTCCAGGGGTAATTAGTAATTCAAATACAATTAATCAAAATAATTCTCCATTTGAGAATATGGAGAAGAAATAAAAAAACTTAAGGTGTTTAGATTCACTAGATGACAACATTTGAGATAAAACTGCTTCAGCACACCCTTATTCTTCCTTGAAGTCTTTTCTTTCAAGATAACTTTTACCTGTTTTCATTGTGCTTTGCTTTTCTTCTCAGCCAACTCAATCCTTCTTGGACAATGTCACTTCCAATTACTTCTTCCTCTTCCTTCCTGATTTCTGGCCTCGCTTTTCAAACTCTTCCTATTGCAGCTTGTGGTTGCAGAAAAGGCTCAAGGGTTTGCAATAAGTAACGTTTGTTTTTCCAAATTATCTCACAGCACTTATAAGAAGCTCTCAGAAAGACTGTTAGAAAAAGTTATGTTGATAAATGGGACATTTGGAAACTAATTTACCCCACGGCAGAGCTGCAACTTTACACAATAAAAGGGTGGAATTTACTGGTGAAGACTTTGTCAAGCATAACTGACTGAGCATTATTTCTTAGCTTGGTGCTGCCCTAAGTGTTTGGTGTGGGCACAAAAAATGTTGGATCACCTGAGTCTTGGCTTCAGAAGACTTTCCTGTGAGTTTCTGAGGGCACCCCAACTCATGGCACTGATTGTTCCCTTGGTTTTCCCGAGCCTCCCGTAGGATTCTCTGGAACCTGTAAAGTCTCCTCATCAAACACTTCATGTTCAACTTGATGTCCACCAGGACCCCCCCAAGGCCTTTTCTGCAGAGCTTCTTCCCAACTGGGTGGCCCTCAGCATGTACTGGGGTTGTTCCCTCTCAGGTGCAGGACTGTGCACTTCCCCTTTTTGATCTCTACAAGGTTTGTTTTGGCCCCTTTCTCCAGCATTTCCAGCTCCCTCTGGATGGCACCATGACCCTCTGGTGTGTCAGCCACACCTCCCAGTTTTTAATCCACCTCTTTTTCTGCTCCTCTGTCCCATAATTCATCAGCTTCTCCATGGGGATCTTAGAGGAGACAGTGTCAAAAGCCTTTCTGAAGTCACAGTAGACAATATTTATTTACTGATTTCCACTCATCTCCCAAGCCAATCATTTCACTGTATAGGGTTATCAGGTTGGTCAAGCATGACTTCCCCTTGCTGAATCCATGCTGACTCTTTGTTTTTCATGTGCCTAAAAATGGTTTCTATGGTTCCATGGTTCCCAGGGAGGGAGATAAGGCTGAGTGGCTCGTTGGTTCCTGCATCCTCTTTCTTGTCCTTCCTGAAGGCAGGAGTGACATTTGATTTCTTCCAGTCTTCAGGTGCTTCTCCCAACCACCATAATCGATCAAAGATTACTGAGAGTGGCCTCACAAAGATATCTGCCAGTTCCCTCAGCACTTGTAGGTGGATTCCATCCAAGTCCATGGATTTACATAGATCCAGTTTGCTGAAGTATTCCTTGACACGATCCTTGTTCCCCAAGGGTAAGTTTTCCTTGCTCCAGATTCTTCCCCATTTTCCCTGGCCTTCCTGCTGTCACTCACAATGACTATATATATCCTTACAGAAGACTTTCCTCTTGTCTTTGACTTCCCTGGCCAGATTCAACTTCAGTTAGGCCTTGACTTTCTTAACCACATTGAACAGTATCTGTGTGTTCCCTCTGGATTATTTGTGCCTGTTTCCACCCTCTTGGATGCTCCCTCTTTGTGCCTGAGTTTTACCAGGAGATCCTTGTTCATCCATGCAGGCTTCCTGGCCTCATTGAGCTCAGAGGAGGTGATCCTTGAATATCAACCAGCTCTCCTGGACATGAGGCTGCTTCTGGTTGACTGTACAAGCACCTACAGATGTTTTCTGGATCATTGTCCTGACACCAGGCCAAAACTTTCAGGTTTATAGAGAAGGTGTTATTAAACAGTCTTCAATAAAATATACTTCAGAAGTTGCATTTTTCTTAAACTTTTCCAAAGTCATAGCTACAGGAAAAGGAACATAGAAATAAGATATTTTTAATTAATTCCTACCTTCAGTGTTTTGAAAGGCATGTCCTTGCATTCTGATCTTTGCAACTCCAAAAGTAGATTTTTGGGAACAGATGAGATTAGAACAGGTTGACAGAGAAGCTGTGGCTGCCCCTGGATCCATGGAAGTGTCCAAGGCCAGGTTGGACGGGACTTGGAGCAACCTGGGCTAGTGGAAGGTGTCCCTGTCCATGGCAGGGGGTGGGAACTAGATGATCTTTAAGGTCCCTTCCAACCCAAACTGTTCTGTGATTCTGTGAATAGTCATGTGTCCAGGAGGCACCTTAAGGGAGAAAATTAAAGCAGTAAAGACATCACAGCAGTATTTTAAATCTGTGGGATAAATCATTTCCTTTAGAAAAGTGGGTCTTCTCAACCTCTGTGCAGTGTGAGTATTCTTCGTGGTATAAAAGTGATGGCAGTATGTTTTTTATTGCATCTTTCTCAGCATCAAAACTCCCAGAAATTTGGGTTTGGGATGACTCTTCTCCTCCCCACAGTTGTCACTAACTGGAAGTCTGCTTTGTAAGATCAGCTCCTCAAGGAACAGGAAGATGGAACAATTTCCAGAGCAAAGACCGAGGCAGTTTTCACATCAATATTCATAAATTTCAACAATGGTTACCCAAAGTTTATCTGAGAAGTTGACAAATGAGTCAGTTCTTCGTCCTCCAAAGAGGGACAGAAATTGGAAAGAAATGCACTCTCTTCCTACCTCCGACTGTGCCATCAAAGAGTCTGTAAAGTAAAAAAAGGGAAGATAATTGTGGAGGTTCAAAGAGTTTTATAGTAATGTCTTTCTTTTTCTGTTTTAAAAATAATAACCACAAATTGAGTTATCACAACAATTATTCTTAACTGCAATAAACATTGCAGTAGCACTTTATTAAAAATAGATTCCTGTTATTATCATTTTAAATCTCAGTAATAGCCTCAGCCAAGAAGCCTGTTGGGTTTTTTTCTTCTCTTTCCTCCTAAATTATTGTGCTTGAGAAAAGAACAGCTATTAACTGGGAAATATTTTGATATTTCTGTGCTTCCCAAGTGCTATTTATGTTTTTTTTTTTTTGTGGACAGACCTCTTATTGCACCGTCTGGCAATGGAGTTCATGCTTGGAAGAAATAACATCTGACCAGTGCTTGAACAGGAAATATCTAGAAAGTTTTCATCATGTCTCTTGCCATTTGCAGAATCCTCCCTTCCACAGGGGTCCTGCAAAACTCAGACCCCCAGTTGTGTTTTTCTCTTATGCTAATCAGCAGTAAAAAAGAACTTCTTCAAATATATGATATTAAGCATTAGCTTGGCTTGGACCAGGCAGAAACTTGTCTGATGTCACAAAACAAGGGCAAGCTCATTTTGACCATCCTTGTCTGCTTGGAAATCATATTAACATACAAACCCTGAAGGAGGAAAACATCTCAGATGCAGTCCCAGAGAAAAGATATCACACACTGGGTATGTCAGATGAGGGGATTTTGAAATCCATTTAAACCACGAGATTTTCTATCTCAGAACTCCCTCTGTAAACTCTCAGCTGATGAAGGGAATCAGATTGGAAAGAAACCTGCTCATGAGTGAGGAGAAAAGGCAGTTGTAGAGAGGCAGGCTCTGAAAAAAAGGATTTTCTAGGGACTGATTTCACAACCATGAAGGTGGGAAGAACACCCCATTGCTCCACAGGGAACCTGAGTGCTTTCCTGGGTTCTTAAACCTGTGCCAAGCAGGAGCAGCCCTTGCTGAGCCCCAGCTCCTCTGGAAGCACTTCCCTGCTGCTGCCCTTGCACTGTTGGTTGGGGAGGAAAGGCAGAGCTCCATCCTCCCGGTCTGCCAGCCCTTCTCCTTGTTCCCAGTGTCCCAGAGGAGATTTTTCCAGCTGATATCACCTTTTAACAGCAGCCCAAGGCCAGGCCAAACCTACTCTGAGCCAAGCTCTCAGAATGCAAGTGTGGACACTTCTTTGGGATTTAAGAACTGGACACCTGAGTTGAGCCTCAGCCCACTGCATATTGACTAGAAAAAAACACTGATTTAACCTCTCCAGCTTTGCTGAAAGATCAAGTTCTTTCAGTATTTCAGATGCCTTAAATTAGGATTCTTGACCCAATTTACAAGTGTCTCACCACTTTTACTAATCCTGTTGACATGAACAGCAAAGTCCTGATGTATAGATAAGTATTAATCTACAGAATGCAAGCACTTCATTAAATAATGATTTACAAGGGTCCCTTAAAATACAGTCTGGATATTACCTGCAGTGCCTGAATGTTGTTTTAAACACCCAAGCCATGAAACAAAACTTCTTTTCCAGCATTCCAGTCACTACAGATAAAAATAAGCTGCTTAGCACAATAAGAGAAGTAAGAGCCATGCAGTAATAGAAAGCACAGTGGTTTTCCAGGGTCAGCCCTGTAACCTGAGATGTGAACTCTTTGCCACTGACCTATGAGTTCAGGGATGAAGGAGTGATTTCCCTCTTCTATTTGATGCAGGCAAGTGTGACACAGTGGTTGGAGTGTATTTAGAGACTTGTTTTCTATTGGAAAGCTGCTGACAGAGCTCTCCAGGCTGAGGCTGTAACTGAATCCAATACAAATCCTGCCATTGGGGATTCAGCAAAGGCTGGAACTCCTCACAGCTCACCTTTAGCCTCCTTTTCCCATGCCTGTTATATTATCCTGCATTGACTGAAAGTGCACAGTTCCACAGTTTCCAGATCCAAAACTGAGTTTCTTCAGTGCAGAGGAATCAATGTTTGACCTATTCTTTTGTTCAGAAATCCTGCAGTAAAGCATGTAAAGGCTAAGATATGGATTGTTTTCCTTTTTACTTTTACACTTGCACTGCTTTCAAATAAAATAGAATATTTTTTCTATTTTATATATATCTATAATAGAAAATATACAAATACAATAAAAGTATATGTGTATATACACATTATATTTAACATGTATATAGAACAAAAGAATCACCATCCTGACTCCACAATTGGAGACCAAGGTCCAGTTCTGAGAGAAGTACTTTAGGAGGCAAATCAAAATAGGCAGGTGCAAAAAACAGCAAGACAGGAAGAACAGTTGTAAGTGAAGGAAAAAAACCCAACTCTTGCCTACATTTTTAACTGTAGTAAACACTCTTAATGTGCATGTTAACTTTTATGTATACTTACTTACATTTATGTGACATTTTCTGAATTTACTCCCCTGGATGAGCACCTCTAATGCTTCCATATTAAATTCTCCAGTGCCTGGAACACCTTCTTTTTATTTTCTACGGCACTGTTGGAAAACTAGGAACATGTCACAAAGAGACAGACTGTGCCATTTGCTGCTTATCATAGCAATGGCACATCAGTGATGAGAGGAAATTGCCTTTATCTTGTCTCAGGTTTTATTTCTGTGGAGTATCAGGAGCTTTTTCTCCTTCAGCTGAGAAAAGCTGAATGTTCTGCAGGGATGAAAACTGCTTAATTCTCCATTTAATTTGACATGACTGAACACCTGAAATCATTGGCTTGCATTTTTATTCTGGTGTATTCACAGGTGGGAAGGTTCACACTGCAAGTTTTTTAACCTGGCCAGTGCAAGAAAAATGAGCTTAAAAAGGTTCAGATCAAAAGCTAAAATGTTATTAGGTCAGAAAGGAAAACTATATCGATGTGAATCTTGAGTTTAAATAAGTTTTTTGGTTATACATGCAAAGCAATTGTAATGTGGAAGTTCCAATTTAGGTAGTATACAAGGTGTCTGCAAGCTAAATTCAAGTCATTGATGGCACTGGAACAGGTTGCCCAGAGAAGCTGTGGATTCCCCATCCCTGGAAGTGTTCAAGGACAGGGCTTGGAGCAACCTGGTCTAGTGGAAGATTGGGGGTTTTTTTTTTTGCTTTGTGATAGACTAAAAGCTGCAATTTAAGGGAAACCCCATCTCAAGAATGGCCACTTCCTATCTTTTGATTGCCAACAAAACCTTTCCTCTTAAAAGTGCTATTTTTTTTAAATCTGAATTTAATTTAGTTTTATTAAAGCTGATTATTTGATTTGTGATCCATATATATATATATATACATATATACACACAAGCTGCAGCTATTAAAGTAGACTACCCTTGTTTTCTGTAGCTTTGGAGGCATTTGATTGAGCTGTAGTTAGTGGAGAGTTCTCTGCCGAAAGCAAGGATTACTTTTATCAGTATTTTTCAGCTACTTTCACGTTCTTACAGTCATAACTTCAGTGTTACATTTCTAAAACTACCAGCAAATGTTCCAAATCAAACCAAAGATGCTGCATCCGCTTCAATTAACATCAGATTTTTAGAGCAGTCCAGTTAAGAGTCTCAGTTCTATAAAAAACTAGATTTTTCCTGCCATTTTAATTTTGAAAATGTCAAATAATTTCACCCTGACTGTGTTGAGACACAGTGTGTGTGATTTCTGTGGGGGCTTTCAGGCAGCCCAAGGTAACCAGCAGCAGACATGAACTGATCTAGCCTTGCTTTAAGGTCCTTGTAGTTATTTACAGCCATTCCTGATTTAAGTGGTTTCAGGCTCTGCTCATTTCCCCTGTGACAAGAGGACCTGAATGTAATCTGAGATCTACAGGAGAACTGAGGCTGTGACACCTGAAAACGTAAAGCAAATCTTACCTGCACAAAAGGTCATGCTCGTGCTATTTTTTGAAATTAAAGTGGGAAATCGTATCGCTAGAGAAACCAACTTCTGTTTTAACAGAAAATTCTCCGTCAGGCTGTAGTGATGGTCTTTGCCATCCATGAAAGGGTTTCTTTATAGGCTGGCCTTTCAAGCACAGCAGATGTGTTTCAGTATTGCTCACCTTTTTGTGTCAGCATCCTTAATTTAAATGTGAGAACTTCTGGTCCCGGTGGATTAATTAACAAACATGCCGTGATGCACCTCGTCAGCATCACTCAGGTGTCTCAAACTGATGGACATGTGGAGACCCAGTGGCACCAATTCATCCATTAATTCAGCAGAGCAGCAGGGCAGTGCTGATATTGGTTTCCTTGTCATAGCCTGACCTCCCTGTGCCTGTTAGGAGAGTGTTTTGCTTATCTGTTTCCTTGGTATGCCCAGGTTCATCCATGAATTTGTGGGTATGGCCAGAGCCTGTTGAGGTCAACGGGGTTCTGATTTCATAAATACGCTTCAAACTCCTCACCTCTCCATCCTCTCTGCTGAAATCCAGTCTCTTAACTGGAATTAATCCCAGGAACAAGCCCATGAGGGATGCCAGTTTCCATGGAGCCGCGATCGATTTAACCCTCGGCTGAAGTGCTGTATAATTGAACGGTTTCTTTTCGCTGCATCCAGGAGCAGCAAATGAGTTTTAAAACTCCAGCTTTGCTAACCAGGGTCACCTGAGCCAGGGCTCCAGCACAGTTTCCCGAGTTTTCCCAGCCAGTGGGCAGGAGAGTGCTGTCTCAGAGCATCCTTAAAAATGCATGAGGCCGCTTGCGTGACAAGGCCGAGGTGGAAAAGCAGCGCTCCCGGACTTCACTTTTCTATCATCATTTCATTATTTATTGACAAATTTGCTGACTTTAGCTCTGGAGTGTGTATTGATTCACACAGTGAGGCCCCTTTTACGTGTTTTTATAACTTAGACATCACATTAAATCGAAACAGGAGGGCATCAGTTCTGCAGGTGCCCCAGCCGTGTGAGGCTGAGCATCCACAAGGCAGATTCGTGGGGTCTAAATCTATCTGACCCCTGGAATTAATCAATTTTTCCTTCCTTACTCAGCTCAGTGGCAGAGAGGCCCTTAAAAATAGTCACTTCTCCTTGAAGTTACTTCTGAAAGGTACAAAGCATCTGACAGATCTTCTGAAAGTGCAGCACTGAATTAAAGACCAAAGTTCTTCTGAGAGAAATCCAAACCAAAAACGTGCTTCAGTTCCTGCTTCATTGAACCTTTCAGGAACAGGCAACAAAGTGATAATCAAGTCTCCTGCCATTCAGTCAGACAGATGCACAGACTGTTATGTTGATGTAGTTCAGCTGTATATCCTCAGTTGAACTACAGCAGTCATGGTTCTGCTTTAAGACACTTTGATCAAAGACTTTTTCTTGGAATCGGAAGGTTTAACTCCAAATGACAAAATGAATCACCCTTAAAAAAAGTTCCAACATTAGTTGGAATCCTCATTTTCAGTCACTTAAACCTAATCTCCAGTAAGTATAAATCAATTTATAGTCTCGCTGAAATCAATATGGCCACTGATTTATAGCAGCAGCAAATTTGGCTCCTGAACTACAGTTTTACTGATATCCTGGTGTTTCTCAAGAGATAACTCCAAGCATTGCAGTCAACAGCAACTGTTGGTTTTATTTTTTTCTGTGAAACACAGCTGGTATTTTGAATATTTGTATGAAAATGCCACTTTCAGCAGACTGCAACGTGCAACATTTAACTAGGTGTTATAGATCTTCAAATTACCTGTGGAGGTGCAGTTTTACTGCAGAAAAACGCCATTTATAAAGCCCCGCAGGGATGATGGGGAATTCTGATTTCTCCATCTAGAAATAGGAAACTTGGCTATTTTTCTAACACTTTTCACCTGTTTCCATATTTAGATGATCACAAATATAAACAGCATAAAGATGGGGAGTTTTGCTGTCTGCAGAAACACGGTGAGAAGCCCAGGAGATGTGATGGTGTAACAGGGCCGTGAAGGGCAGGTTGGCAGCTGGAATGAATCCAGACACCTCGCTGGCCTTGTCCAGCAGCATCCATTCAGTCGGTTTAAAAGTGTCCCCCAAATGCTGAGCACTTCAATCATTTTTCTTGGGCAGCTGAGCAGAGGTTGAAGCTCCTCTGGGGAAGGGAAGACCCTGTGCCTGCTCTGGCAGCAGCTTTTTCACTAATGAGAAAGCTCTGCCCTGCCCTCTCCCCCCTTCCTTTTCCCTTCTGCTGCTCGGCTGCTCCTAAGACTGTAATTTAAGGGAGTGCTCAGACCTTTTGCCTTTTATTCTGGATCACCTCAGAGAATCATTAAATCCACTTTTTGTCTTGAAAAAGTGGGCTCAGAAGGAGTCTGTGAGCTCCTGCATGTGCTGATAATGGTGTGCTCCTGTTGACTGTGAGTGAGCTGAGGTTCCCATTCATTTGCCCCATCAGTAATTTGCACGTGGAAAATTTCCCCTTCATTTCCATTATTGATCAATAATGGCTCTAGAGAGTGAAGCCCTGTCATTCAAAGCATCCTTTCTGCTGTTCACTTGTGGCATTTTACAGCAACATTTGCCAGGAAGTAATAATTAGCAAGCAAGTTGGGAAGGCAGTTCCACATTGAACAGATCCCAACATCAGCCGAGCAAGGAGGAGCACGACTGATCCTCTTTACCCCTCCCTGCTTGGCTGAGCAGGACACAGGATCAAAGTAACCAGATAATTGGCTTTATTGCTCATTAAGTGTATTTATACCTGGTGTTTCAGTGTGCAGGGCTGACTCTCAGCCTGTTGGTGTGGGAATGGTTGCGGCGCAGTGCGGAATGCTCTGCGGGATCAGTGCAGGATACACGGACAGGAGATGGACAGAGAGGGAGCACCAGCAGGTTTCAAACACTGACAGCAGCAATTGTAAGGAATGTTATTGTGCTGCCATCAGTCTGGCTGCAGATCAAGCTGCTGCTGTCCAAGAAAGCTTTGCCTGCTCACTTTTAATGGTGTGTCAGGTTTTGATGTGACAAACACCTCTGAACATCGCTTATGCTCTTTTTTTTTCATCAAACCTCTCACCTTGGCCTTGCAAACCCTCTTTTCTTTTCTTGTTTCTAATGCAAGTTTTTCTTACAGGCAGCCTTTGTCCTGAAGAACAGCCTGTGAGCAGCAGCAAAGGCTTCACTGCTTTAGTTACTGTGCGAGTGAGCTGGAAAAACCCACATAATTTTTTAATCCGCATAAACCAGGACTTGAAGCTGTTTGTCAGCAGCTCTGTCTCCTTTGCTTACTTTCAAAGGAAAACACAATATCCCACCAGTGCTTCCCCTTCCAAACTCAGGGCAAGCCAAGAGATTGCCAACATAGTTTCATTCCAGCTTCACCAGCACTGCACAAGGTCATGCTCAGGTCCCTTATCCACAAAACTACATCAGCACCTCACCTGTGCCAACAGAGCTGTATGGATTCAACTCTGGCATGATTTCTAATCCCATGGGATCATTCCAGGGAGATCTCTAAGAGCTTTTTTTTTACCCACTCACCTATTGAAGTAAGATGTGTGAAAGCCCAACTCATTCCTACCTTTGTTAAATAGAATATCCTGTCATAATCACCAGCCCTACTTTACAAAATTCTCAAAAATAACGCTTCAAACAGCACGGAATTTCCTTCACATGGCAACCAAAACTTGAAAACCATCAGGCTGTGCTGGAGTGTTGTGAAGACAAATTGCTTTTGCTTTAGTGGAGGTTATGATTCATGAGAAAATGCACAGAGCTATCATGTAAAAACTTGGTAAGAGCCTCTTTTTTGCAGTCTGTGATGATCTGTGTATTGAAAATAGCACAAATCCTTAGCTTTTTTAATTTTTTTTCTGGAGCAGATGAAAGAAAAAAAAATATACAAGCTCTCTGGCATTTGAAAGAGGAATGAGGTGAATCTTTTGGGAGAAAGGAGTTTTAGTTCTGCAGACAAGACAGATGTCTTGAAGAAAATCCAAGAAAAGTTGAGCAGTGATATTTTTCCCTCCATGTAACCTTTCAAATTCATCCCAACCTTGCCCATACCTGAAGTTGACCTCTAGAATAAGGCTAAAAATATCTCTTGTTTTTTGCAAAACTTGTTTTATATCATCTTAGTTGTACTGAAATAAAGGGAAGTATTTACTACCCAGTGCTGCATTAACTCAGAAAACACTCTCTTTTTGGTAGAATATGTTCCTTATGGTAAATATCATAGTAAGTTATTTTTAGCCTTTGTTTACAAATATTTCTTTGAGCCAACATTTTCTTAAATGTACTATACTAAATAATTCATTAGAGGGTTGGCACTCAGAAAAAAACAGACTGAGGTAGCTCTGCCTTAAATTGCTGCATTCAGATTTCACTGGTTGTTTATTATTTCTCTACAAACTCAGGGTTCTAATACAGCAAAATTCCCTTTTTAAAAGTCTCAGAATTAGAGAAAGGTTGGGCTTGGAAGGGACCTCGGGAGATCATCCAGTCCAAACCCCACTTTTTTAAAAAAATGCATCAGAAAACTATAGTTTTAGAATGTCTTTTGTACTAATTAAGCCAGAATGCATGAATTATTAAACACGCTCGTTTGCAGTGCTCATGCACTTGAAAGGTTTGCTTTCATTACTAATAAGGCACACACACAGCTGAAAAGAGGTAATTAGAGCATCAAAGGCAATGAACCATCCTGAAACTTCATAATGCTTTCCCTCACAAAAAAACCCACCATTCAGCTGAATAGCAAGAAACCAAAAAAAAAAAACCTGTCTCCACTGTTGTGTCCAGAGGATAAGAACCAGGGTCTTTCCAAGCAGCTCCAGAGATACAGCAAGAAGCTTTTTATTCTGCTCAAAAGTACCTTCAACATTTGATGCAGGAATGGCAAAAGTGAACCCCCGCGGTTATATTTCAAAGACCGTGTTTTCAAGTCAGAAACCCATTAGTTCTTATAAATCAAAGACCTTTTTTTTTTTTTTTTTTTTTATATGGTGTGAGGCCGTGTCAACCCAAGCAG
>JAWWLV010000001.1:114271227-114298562 GCA_035041135.1 Platyrinchus mystaceus
CTCCTCTGGACTCTCTCCAGCAGCTCCATGTCCTTGCTGTGCTGTTCCCCAGGGCTGGAGCAGCTCTGCAGGGGGGTTTCACCTGAGGGGGAAGAATCCTCTCCCTTGCCCTGCTGCCCACAGTGCTTATGACACAGCCCAGGATCAATCCAGCCCTTTCCATCTGCAAGATGACGTAAAATAACACTTCAGCTTGTGGCTGAAGAAAGGAAACAGCCAATAAAACTTGCCTGTCTCTGAGAACAAAAAGGTCCCCCCTTAACCTCCTTTTCTCCAGGCTGAGCCCCTCCAGCTCCCTCAGCTGCTCCTGCTGCTCCAGCCCCTTCCCCAGCTCTGTTCCCTGCCCTGGACACACTCCAGCCCCTCAGTGTCTCTTCCATGAGGGCCCAGAACTGGAAACAGCACTCAAGGAGCCTCACCAGTGCCCAGAGGGACAATCACTGCTCTGGTCCTGCTGCCCACACAATTTTTGATACAGACCAGGATGCCATCAGCCTTTTTGGCCACAAATGTTCAGCTACTTCATTATTAAGGACAGAATCTTTCTCTAATTAGCTTAGGAATAACAATAATTTTCCTTCCTGCTCACAAAAAGTGCTGCAGGGTGAGATACTCCTTTTGTGACCGGGATGATCCTTGTGGGTCCCTTCCAGCTCAGAATATTCTGTGACTCTGTGACTACAGCACTACAGTTTTTCATGTTTTTTCACCCCACAGTGAACTCAGACATTCAAAAGCCACCTTCCAAAGTGACAGGTTGCCTGTTCTGTTGGAGTCTCAGGAGGTTGGCACTTGATGGTGGGGAGTTCTGGGTTTATAGATGGGTTTTTGTTTCCCATGGCCAGTTATTTGAAGGTGGTGGCTGCTGGGGAAGTGTAATGTCCACATGGGAACCATCTCTGAAGCTGAAGAACAACCCCTGGAGCTCAGCAGTCTCCTGTGACTTCAAAAGCTTTGTGTGAAGGGAAATAAAGGTTATCATTAATTATCAGATTAAATGTAACAGCTATTTTTATCCGAACTACACCAACTGGCCCCATAACATCACTCAAAGCAAGGCAGAAATAATTAATGTCTTTTGATTCAACTGTAAATTACAATTTGATATAAAGAAGATGACCTTATTAGGCAACCAGAATTCTTTATTTTTCAAACTGACCTTTCCTTTCAGAATACAGGGTTGTTATCTCGAATTTGAAAAATTAGTTTTGCTGTAAAAAATACTGGTCGTTCCTTTATGATTTTAAAAATGTTACTTCAGCAGGAGGCTCTTGAAGTGTCTGATTAATCCTTTTTGTTTTCCTAGTTGTAATAATGTTCAAGAGCAGCAATATTATTTCTGACATAAGATAAATGAAGTAGCACCGAATTATGTACATGGGGGTGACATAATGGAACAGAAAGGAACAGCAATAAAATTCAGTTTACAAAAATCGCATTTTCAACTAATTTGTAGCCAACTACAGATGAATTGATTTTGCTCAACAATTAATACAGAGAAAAATATTGTTTTCCTTTGAATGCTAATACTATTGAAGCAATCATTCCTCACCTTCAAAATAATTAATGTGTCACTGACAGCCTTTTAAAATGGCCTGCAAAGACATAACTGATGCTTGGATAGGTATTTATTTGTTCATGGGGATCTACCAGGTGTTCTGGGAATGAAACTGGGAATAAATAATAAATATAAATAATAAAATGGCCGTCTCAGCTGTATAATCTCATCTCTTGGTGTTAGACTGGCTGGCAAATTCCACAGAAGCCTCTCGGATCTAAAAGGAAGCGGAGCTGGGCACCAAGTCAGGTCCCTCTGTCCCTGCAGAACGATGCCCCACCAGCAGGGATAACACACTTTTCCTTGACTCCTCTCCTCCAGCACAGAATGCCAAGATCCTCCTCACAAACCCAGTTGTGGGAGCCTCATCCTGCACCCGCACATGACCCCCAACACGCCGGCTGAGCTTTAAATGGGAATTACGATGATGTGGTTTTAATTTCCTCCTCACTTTCCAGTTTTGTCACTTCCCAGTAACACTGTGCCTTTAAAGAGCTTTGCTGTGGAGGGAGCTGCATTTCAGCAGTGCATGAAGCATCCACCCTCTTGACTTGCTCGTCAGCTGCTTGATTAATATATGATCACTTATTTCCCTATTATGGAAGCATTCGGGCGCTTGGAGCCGTAGCTGGGAGCCCTAATGTGGTTACAAATGCACAACAATAAATTCTTTCCCCTCCACCACCCCTCAGTGCTGTGACCTTTGCAAAAAGTGTCTTCAGCAGGACTGTTTAAAATAAAAACAGGAGAACTTCCTCAAGGCTACCCCTGCACCAGCACATCCTGCGAGGCCACGGCGCGGCTCAGGCACCATCCACGGCTTCCCTGACCATGGGACACCCACTGGTGGGGCTGGGACTGTTCCAGACACCCTCTGCCAGGCTACTGTGCTCACACAGCATGGCCAGGACCATCCATGGTGGATGAGAACACCCTGGGGGCTTGAGGGAAAGAGAGTTTAGCCCTTTTGATGCTGCACCACTTGGCATCAAAGCCGGAGAAAAGGCTCTAAGTCCTGATTTTTATTATTATTATTCTAAGAGAGATGTTGCCTCCAGCACTTCAAAACACTTTGTAGCTCTAGACTGCAAGAGAACTGATGCAAAATGAGTTGGCACTCGCTGTTAATTGTGGGATGACCGACAGGGAAATGCAAAAGAGAGGTGTTCATCTTCCAGCACCTTGTCTTGCATAACAGCTTTGCTTTCCAGGAATGCTCCCTCACCCCACCACCCCCCTGCAGTTTTTAAGAGCAGTTAAGGAATCAGCTCAGAGAAATGGCAGCAATCAAAATATGCCACACAGAAGTGGCAGAAAAGGGGGCTCAAAGCCCAAAGTGACACGAGCTGGGAAAGAAGGCACAGGTTACAGAGGAAAACCTGTCAGTCAGAAAGAGGAGAGGAGTCAATCAGAAGGACGTTTAGCAAGAGCATGTAGTGACAGCAGAAGGGGGAATGGTTTCCAACTGAAAGAAAGTAGGTTTAGGTTAGATATTAGGAAAAAATTCTTCCCTGTGAGGGTGGGGAGGCCCTGGGACCGGTTGTCCAGAGAAGCTGTGGCTGCCCCTGGATCCCTGGAAGTGTCCAAGGCCAGGCTGGATGGAGCTCTGGGATAGTGGAAAGCATCTCTGCCCAAGGCAAGGGGTTGGATTGAGATGAGCTTTAATATCCCGTCCAACCCAGGCCATTCTTCAATTCTGTGAAAAGCACCATAATATGAAGTCAGAAGATGTTTCTCTACACTCACAAAATGAAGACAATGAGGAGCAAAATTTTGCTCTGCTCATCTTCAAAGTGGAAATTAGGGGCAGTTCCAGGAGTCACTGTACACCAACAGATCTCTGTTAGCAACTAATGAGAGGCTATTTTAGGTTTCCACAGTAACTTTAATAAAACCTGTTACATGAGCACTTGGAACGTCACAGTGAGAAAACACCCTCCTCTCATGAAATCCATCACCAGGTTTTAATTACAATTTTTTTAATTATCCATTTGGAGGTGGACAGCGTAAGATACAGGAACTGAGCTTTGCCATTCAATACCACATTCCTAAGCAAAGGAGTTATTACAGAGAAATTCTTCCCTGTGAGGGTGGTGAGGAACTGTAACAGGTTGCCCAGAGAAGCTGTGGGTTCCCCATCCCTGGAAGTGTCCAAGCCCAGGTTGGAGGGGGCTTGGAGCAACCTGGGCTAGTGGAAGGTGTCCCTGCTCATGGCAGGGAGTTGGAACTGGACCATCTTTAAAGTCTCTTCCAACCATTCTACGATTCTATGATTTTATTATTCTATTTCAGTATCTTCTATGCCTTGTAAATAAGATTATCAGCAAGAAGCATTCACTTTACAGCACAGATCAAATACAAGAAGCAAACTACTTAAATAATGGCCAAACAGCATGACTTTTATTTGCACAAACGTGGGCACTGCTCCAAGCTGCTAATGGGCTAATTAATTTGGCACAACCCCACCATGACAAATCCACTGCTTTAATACAGGTATTTACCACATGTTTTAAACATCCTGCACTACCTACCAGCTGCAGGATGCTTGTGAAGGCAGCTGGGCAATTATCAAAGATAGAAGTGGGGCTTGTAGGAATAAAAATGCCCAAGGAACTATCTGTAATCCTTTAGGGACAGAGCAGAATTGTCACAGGGCACGACACAGGCTGAGCTGAACAATCGTGCTCTGAGAGACTCTTTTAGGAGTGCACTTGGCAAAGGAAATCTTGTCACCCCTCCGTAAAACCAAACCAAACACCAGAGATGGGATGGATATAAACCCTAGACTTCTGCAGCAGACCCAAGATAGCCCAGCCACAGTCTGAGCAAAGCCCAGGATGCTCTGATAGACATGGATATACCGTGAAACTTGGCCTGCCAGAAGGTCTCACATGCTCCTGCCTCAGTGGGCTTTGTAACTTCTGCTCCAGCATCCACAAGTTCAACCAGAGCTGGATCCAGGGGGTCTGCCCAGAAGTCTTAATGAATGTTGTGTGGAGTGAAATTTTCCCCACCAAAGGGACATAATTTTGACATCTGACTCTTGAAATCAGTCACCCAGCTGTAGCTTTCCACTACAGAGCAAAGGGATCCTGTGGCAGGAGGGATCAAGGAAATTTCCACTGTTTCCTTTCGCTTGGGCTGTTACCCAAACAGAATCATTATTTGAGTTTACCCTGTCTCCACTGAACGCAAAAAAGACACATTCTGTGTTTATTTCCCCTGCAGGCTGGTTTGCTTGACTTTCTTAGGAAGAGGGGAGGGGCTCCTCAGGAGAAAAGCAGGAGAGCACTGAAACAGCAGTTTGGGGGAGATAAATTAAGATCCTGTGGCAATACGGCTCTGAAAGAGGATGAGAAGAAATTATATGCTGGAGGGTGTTGTGAGTATATTCCAGGCTTGTGCAACAGCCACTTGGAAAACCACATTACATGTTGTGCAGAAGCTCATTAGGTTGAATATTTCAAAAACCAGATTCCAGATAAAAATCTCTGGCCAATTCCTAAGAAAAAAAATTGCTTAATCTAACGTAGAACCATTTAGGTTGGAAAAGATCCTTGAGATCACGAGGTCCAACTGCAAAAAAAACCCCAAACTTGCAGGTTTGGAAACACTGGAGCTCAGCAGCAGCAGGCTTGAGAAAGAATCCAAAAGCAGACACTGAGAGGGTGCAATTCATCTGACCTATTTCAGGCAGACTTTTTAGGACAGCATGGATCTCACCCTTCAATGCCCCTCATGTATTGGTTAGTTCTCAGGAGGACTAGTTCAGATGGAGATATTGATCCTTAACCAAAAAAATAACATCTCATGAGCCTGAGCGGTGCCTGAGCTACACATTGGAGAATTTCGGATGAACACGCTTAACTGCTGTTTCATGAGAAATTCCTTCTCATCTAATAAATTATTTAGCCCTTTATGAAAGGTACTACACTGAAACTGTAGCAGCTCAGAAGCCTTATTTTTGATCAGGAAGGAAGAAAATAAAATAAAGGCAGGCATACCTTCTCCCAGCACTCCATCTGCGTGCTCCCGTCCCACGGGAGGGAGGAGGAGGGAACGGCTCACCTTCAGTAGAGGGTCAAAATGAACATTTGTTCCCTCTGCTGAGATGGCCAGGGAAGCTGCCAGTTGTGCAGCTGATCTGGACCCTCTCGTGTTCCCTCAGGAGCTGATGGAACAGTCTGCATAGACTTCTCTTTTTATAGATATAGAGTCGAACACGGAACACCCCCCCATATCAGCACCTCTTGCTCTCCTTTCAACTCCTTCCAAAGATAGTGAATTTTTGTGTATGTGTGTGTGCCTGAATGCCTTTAAATGTACATCAATAAGACTCCTTCTCTATCTCTAATAAGGGATTAGAGTTAACACCACGACAAGCTGTATCAAATGCTTCACACGAACAAGCAGCCAAATGACAGTTTCTGTGAGAACTGTAATTGAATTCACAAGCTGCTGCAAACACCAAACCTCAGCTCTGCTATTTAGCTCACAACGAGCCAGGGGACGGCTGCTGCCGTCCTGGAGAGTTGAAGGTGCTCAAGAGAACCTCACTGCACCCAGGAGGTGTCAAAGGCAGCCAGAAAGGGGCTGCAGGACTGAGAATGAAGAAAAAAGAAAAAGAGAAAGGGTGAGGCAGATGTGCTGGATGTACATCTGTAGAAGACAGGAATCCTCTGGAAGGTATTCCTGGCCATGCTCCTCTTTGCTACCCAAGCCAAGGAAGGCACACACTGACATGAGACTGCACAGGAAGCCACAGTGAGCACCTCCTAACACAGTTCTCCAACGTGTGTCCCCTGTCCGTCCTCCCTGGGTCCTCATGCAGCCCCTCTGGGTAAGGAGGACACGAGGCTTCTGCACTGGAATCTGAGCTGATGTGCCCTCAACAGAGAGCTCTGATTTTACAGGACAGCTAAACTCACACCTTCTTAAAATGCCAAAGCACCCAAGTCACTGCTCCATCATTCCATAATGGAAGAGATACAATTCCATCCCACATCCCTGCCATTCTTTTTTTCTTTCCCCTCCCCTAGTGAAGGAACTGATGCTGAGGTGAACACGACTGTTGGCTCTGAGACAGAACTCCAGCACAGCTCTGCTCTTCCTCTAATTTCATCTCACAGAGTAATAGAAAAGACCTTATTGGCACACAGGACAATTCACAGGTTAGCATAAGAGAGTGAAAAACGGCCATGAATAGATTCCATAAAAGAGGGGGGAAAGAATCCAGAAGGGCAAGGTGTCCTTCTCAGCAGTTTGTTCATTACTTATAGGCAGTTACTGTATTGGAAGCCTGGAATTCTAACAAGTCAATACCAGAGCTCTGTGGGATTTCTCATCCCTGACTTTAGTGTCTGTATTTATTGAGTGAGGACTGATGGTATAGGGTAATGTAATTTTCCAAGCTTTTTCAAAGGAGCAGAGATTAATGAGCAAGGTCAGGCACAAAAGGCACTGCACAGTACTTCAAATCCCGGGTTGGTTTTTTTTTTTTGCCTTTTCCCCATCTCATAAAAAAACAAAATTCCAAACCTTCTAGGTCCCAGGCACTGACTCAGCGACATCCTTTTGAACTCGCTGCTATTTCAGATGAAGGGTGGAGGGGCTGTTCTCCCCTAAGAGCAGTTATATGTTCTGACAAATATCTGACAAGCCATCTGACTAAAGTGTAGTTCATTAAGCCTGGCTTGCAGTGGGTTTATTCTCAGGTGTGTAGCAAGGAGAAGGAGTACCCACCTTTTTATAGCCTGTGTATTGATTAATCACACCCACACACCTTCTTATTTTTTTTAATGTGGGTAAAAGCAAGCATGTTTTTCCAATAAAGTCCCTGTGAAAGGAGAAAGCGGGTCCATATTCCAAGCTCTTTATCTACATCAGGAGGTTATGGAGCAGGGAAGTGAAAATGGTCTCATTATCCTGACAGATGGTGCACTTAACAAACCCACACAAGTACAGTGAGGACACAAAGGAAGGTTGAACGTGCTCGAAGTGCAGCACATTTCTGAGCTGTCACTGATGTGGTGGCTGTGGGACCACACTGGCCCACCACCCAAGCTGCTTTCCAGTCCTCAGAGCTGTAACAAAACATTTTGGGGGCATTATTCCTTCTCCAGAAGGGACTGTTCTCCCTTTTCACCCTCCCGTCCACAGCATCTCAGAAAGGAAACTCAGAAAGTGCTGGAATGGTTTGATTTTACAAATATGCAAATTATTATTTTTCTTTTAATGCAAACCCATGTTAAAACAAAACAAAAACCAAGCTTTATAAATGTGAGTTCCCTGGAAGAAAAGAAGGGTTCCTATTAATCTTACCTTGCTTTTCACCTCCCTAAGTTTTCACCCCGGTGCCTTTTAACAACGGCTATTTAAAATCAATTTTATCAGGAAGGGTGGGCATTGATCTAGCTAAGTGCTGCAATGGCAATTAGAAAGTTATTAAACCCAGTGCCAGATAATCTAATTGACATGAAAATCAAACTGAGGCCAGGGGATGAAGGTTTCCCTCCTGCTTCAGTTGCATGTTCATTGCACACATAAAGCTATCTTAAAAGGATATTAAGGTTGCAAAGTTGAACATGAGGAAGCTGATAAATGACAAACTAAAGAGGCACCACCACGCAAAATTAACTGAATTCACTGCGTGGACAACTTTAATCCTTGACATCGCGGCTTTCCTGGTGTTGGGAGCACGTTGTTTCCTGGACTTAAAGCAAAAAAATACACTCTGCTACAACATATGGGCACCCACATGGCTCCTCAGCACGACTGCTTGGAGCTGTTGGACCCACCACGTCCCGTTTTAATGAGGCAGCTGACAGTGGGGGTAGCTGTTGTCCTCTCCCTGACTCAGCAGGAAATGGAACGAGTTGCGTGTTTTGTTGGTGGGTTTCCTACAGGACAGGAACAACAAGGCAATGGGAAGTTGGGGCAGCAGGCTCAGGGGCTTCTTTGCTCGCTGATGCCTCTGGATGTGGTGGGTGTTTCTGTTCCATCTCCTCTGTCTGAGTTCAGGTCCAGCCCCATCCCCTCCCCAGCCCGCAATGGTCACCACGGTTCCCAGCAGACCTCAGCAGTGCTGTTTCTTTATTTGGCTAGTCCTAGTCCCCAAAACTGCACCAGGGCATTCCCCAACCTCAGAATTTCAGCCCAGCCTGCTCCCACACTATCTGACTCCTGGTCCCTTCTGGTTCTCACATCCCAGTTCATATTCCTCCCTCCCAGTCCCAGTTTCCATCCAAAAGTATCAAACCCTGCCCAATGCTCCGTGGTTCCAGTTTCCTGATGAGGCCTTCTGAACTCCTTTGTCATTCCATGCTTTGACCTCCCTGCTCCAGCTTCTGTGCCCATCTGGTTCCAAGGAAGGAGGTGCATTTCTCCTAAGCAATTGTGGTCTCTTGGGAATGCAGAAGGGGCACCAGCATTCCCTCAGCTTCAGTTCCTGACCAAAGCATCACTCACAGAAGCAGGAAGCAGCAATTAAGGAAAATCATGATCTCCTTAAGCCTCACAAAGACAGTGTTGGTTTAATTTCTTTAGTGTTTACTATTTGGCTCAGTGATGTTGAGTTTTCACGGAAAAAAATAAATAAACTGCTTCACTGAACTCACACAAACGTAAGACTTTTGTCTTTCTAAACATTTATAACTTGGCCAGTTTTGCAACATGGAAAAGTCACATCCCAGATGGCAAATATAACATTTCTGTTCAAAATGACAAAGGCTCAAAGCAGTCAGGAAAAAAAGGCCACCAGAAATTGTTTTTAATTGCTAGATGTGCTAACATTTTGTGGGAGCCTCATTTTTGGAAACTGCTGGAATGACTTTGCTGAACCCTTCCAAAATAATTCTGCTCGAGGCAAGCAATCAAAATGACAAATTTCAGCCTGAGCAATTGGATTTTGGCAAGGCTGTGTACAACTGAAAAGGGAGCTTTTAACCAGCAGAGTTCAGCAGCTGTTAATTGGCCTTGCCACCAATCCAGACTGCAATAAACAAAATAAATGTATATAATACGAGTAAAAGAATGTAAACTAAATGAAATAAAAGTTATGGATAGCTGGAAAAATCTTTAAAAGGGATCAAAACCAGAGGGTGAACGTTACTCTGCTGGTGTTTTGAGAGCTGCCAATGATTTCTTGAACATTTAACCACGGGGAAAAAAAAACCAACCCCGAAACAGTTGAGTCACTTAAAATGATTACTTGGAAGACAAAAATTAATCAGAGCCCTCCCTTATACATTCTGTGTTCGAGAAAACATTTTCCTTTGTGTGAATTTAAACCCTGACGGGCACTTTTGAAGTCCTGCTTGGATTTACAGACGTGTCAGGCTGTCAATAAAGCCGATCAGAAACGGCGTCTCAGCCGACACATACGGCCGACCGTTTCCTAATCTGTACAGATTCGTTTTGCCTTCCCCTGTTTCGGAGGATTTACAACCCCCAGAGCTCACAGGGCGTCCAGAAGGAGGACAAAACATTTCATGTGTTTTCTCTGCATCAGGAAACACAAGCTGGGTTAGTGCAAGGAAGGGCTTAGGCCGGGATTAAAACCCTCGCTGCCACCTCGAGCGTGGGGACAGGCAGAACGCAGAGGATACAGCACACCCCTGAACTGGTCCCTGGGGCACTAAAACCCACCTGATTGTCTTTATTGCTCAAATTTCAGATCTGAATGCAAACAGAATGAATTAAATAGTCTTTTCTTCTCTCATGCTCAGTAACCCAAATTTACTCCTCCCTTCCAAGCTAATAAGACAGAGAGTGAACAACTAAAAGCCTTCCTTTTTTTCCAACTCCATTACTTTAAAAACTGCTTTTCCTCTTTCTTATACACATTTCTCTTCTTCCAGGTGTTTTCTTTGCTGCCTACTCAGCTGGCTCTTGCTTAAATCTAGTCTGGGAAACAGTAAATGTTTTGTGAGACTGGAGAGAAATGAGAGACTTTGGGTGAGGGTCAACCATGACTCCAAATTAGAGCCTTAGTCAGGAACCTTCTTTGGGTGAATAAATATATAAATAAAGTACACTCTTTATTAAAGGCCCAGATCAAACTTTGCCTGGGAAAATAAGATGAGGGGAAAGTAGGCAGATAGAGGGAAAAGTAGCACTTGACCTGGCTGGGCTGAAGAAACACAGAATTCTCTGGGGGAGGAGAAAGAAAGAGGAGTGAGGTGGAAACACAGCATGTGGGAGACAGTGAGAAAGCAACACAGAGAAAAGATGAAAGGGAAACTTCTTTTTATGAAGTTAAGGAAGAAAGTAAGGAACAACTGCCAGAATAGCTGTGGTGATCTGAGTGTTTTCTGCTGCTTAACTCAATCTGTGCAACCTCTTCTGACCAGCAAAAACCAGAACATTTTGGGGTTTCTTTAACCAAAAAGAAAAAAATCAGACTTTCTCCTGAAACAAGTCACTTGGGGGAGCAGAACACCTTGAGGTTTCTTTGAACTGCCTGAATTTCAAGTCTACATTGAGTTCTGTTTTTTCCTGGCATGCTTGGTCGAGCTTATCAAGTGTTTTGTCACATCCAGACAGCAGCACTTCCAACAACAAAAGGTATCCCTGACACTAGCAAAGGTTTTTGGCAGCTCTGGGCTGGATCACTCCCTATCTCAACAATTATTATACATTTATAAAACAATATAAATATTATCACTTTATAAAACAATTACAAAGTCAACTGAAATTTTAAGTTCTGATAAACCAAAGTCAAGGCTTTACTCAGCCTTTTTTGCTGCTTGGCCAGAGACCTCACAACACAGCAAAATAAAGCTGGTCTCTATCTCAGCTCAGGGTTAATTAGATGCTGGTTTCTGTTCTGCAAGTTCCATCAAGAAATTTGCCCCCTAAATATGTTTCATATACTACATAATCCTCCAGAAAACTACTTGCAGCCATAGAAAATTACTGTGATGCCCAAAGAGTTGTGGGAAGCCTGAAACCAGGGCCGGATTTATGGGAGTTATAAAACGTTTCCCTTCCAAGTTTCAAGTAAATTTGAATCTATTTATACTTTTTGGAGAGGAAAACAGTAACTTCTTAGTGATCTTGCATAGTACCCACTCCAAAAATAATGGCAGTTGTGGATGTGCTTACATTTAGGTTCATTAAAACCCGAAATTTAGAACCAAACTGAGTTGGAATTACAAGCTCACACAAACAGATAGATGGGGAGAAACTACAAAGAAGCACCAGTATCCCTTGATGCAGCTTTCTTCACTGATTTTTTTTTTTTTTTTGCATGCATCATCTTCTACTGCAAAAAGCGAAAGAATTAATAGAAGGAAAAAAATAAGTATTCTAATTCCAACTCACTCTGGACCTCAGCCAGTCCACCATGTAATAGCAAAATGCTAATGTTGGCTGCAGTAATCTTCTTAAGATGATGAAGAGAGACCAAAAACCTACACTAATTGTGCTGCATCTCAGAACAGCCTCTAGACCGTGTTGTTCACAAAGTTTGCCTGTGGCATGGGAGGAATGGGGGGAAAATCGCCAAAACTTACATTTTCTTTTTGATGTTCTTCCATAATGGAATGGGTTTTTTTAGCTGAGAGACCTCCAGAGGACTCCATCTCACGACTTTAGCCTTTTGCTTTTGATTTTCTGTGGCCCCTCTTTTAAAACCCATAAATACTTGAACAACAAGTTGTGCCACTTTTCTCTCTGGCACAGGGAAGGGTTCCAAATATGTCCAGCAGTCACTGCAAAGCCCACCAAACCTCCCACACCTCTGGGCAGAACAGCTCCAGGTCCTGCACCTGCTCCCACTGGGCACATGACACAGTATTGTTTCTGGATTGTTACTCTCCACATTTTCTTTCCACTGGAGCCTGGCAAAGCTATTTCTTTCTCTTTAATTTGACAGGGAAAGGAATTTAAGGCAAAGGCTTGAGTTTGTCTGAGGAGAGGCAAAGTGGTGCTGATGGACAGAGTGGTGACTCAGGACTGACTGGCAAAGCCCTCTGTGCTCTCTGCTGACAGCATCCATCACCCTGTGACAAAAAGGTCCAAAGCCACACATCTTCCATTTGTCTTCTTACTTTCTTGGCTTTAAAAAAAAAAAAAAAGAAAATAAAGAAAAAAAGCCAGGAATGTGTTGTTTTTTATTTTCCCAGCTGCTCCTAGGCAAGCACATGTCATTGCCTCCCAGAGGCAGAGCTCACAGGAGAGACACGGAGTTTAGTTACGAAGATTCACTGGAAAGGTCACCAAGAAATTTCTGCTGGTGAAAAATCCAGCTGTCTGCTTTCTGAACATCATTAGGTGAGATCACAACACACACACTGTCTGCTGGGAATTTTAGTTTGCTGCTGCCAGACCAAGAGGTGGCTGCTTCAGGACACCAAACAGCCTTGAATGCAGCTGCCTCAGCCCTGTCTAAATGTCCTTCCCCAGGTGGGTTCTGCCCCCTGGTTTTCTGAGGTGAAAAGGAGGTTGTCTGATCCTCATCTGTGCTGTATGAACATGTGTAAGCCAGGATGGGAATATATAGGTTGGATATTAGGAAGACATTTTTTACAGAGAGGGTGATCAGCCATTGGAATGGGCTGCCCAGGGAGGGGGTGGATTCTCCATCCCTGGAGGTTTTTAAGATGAGACTGGATGTGGCATCAGTGCCATAGTCTGATAACCATGGTGATGTTGGATCAAGGGTTGGACTTGATGATCTTAGAGGTCTTTTCCAACCTGGTTGGTTCTGTGATTCCATGATTCTGGGATATGTGCTCCATCATTCCCCAGGATGGGGCCCAAATATACCCGAAGGTCTGGAATTACATGTGCTTTTCTCAAACGTACCACACCTGATAACCTACATTCAAGTCTGAAATCAGCCTGAGGCCATGAGAATAAACTTATCTTCATGCTTAATTAGTCTCTCCACTCCTACCCCTCTGTTCAGCTGTAACACACAACAGAGGATCCAGCCCAGAATTTTCTCCATAGCTAATTCCTGCTTCCTGTCAGAAACCTGGGTCAGAAACTCTCTGCAGTGTCTACACGGCCCATAAGCCAATTTTTAGGTGTCTATCAGCAGATCTGTAACTTAGATTAGAAACTGCAGAGCCACTGTTGGATTAGCACAGACACATAATGAATTCCAAAATCCCGCAGTAATGTATCGTGATCCTGGCAATTAGCCTGGATTTTAATTAGTTTGTGCTAATGAATATATTTGTACATGTCCATTTTTTTTATTGGCAGCTTTTAGGGGAGTAATAAATTGGTCACTGTGGAGTGCCAGTGTTTCACTAAAACCTAAGAAATAATTAATGCTTTCTCCACCTAGAGTCAACCAGCAGTCTCAGGGGTTTTTAGGTATAAATTAGAAT
Organism: Platyrinchus mystaceus; assembly: GCA_035041135.1. Lineage (NCBI taxonomy): Eukaryota > Metazoa > Chordata > Aves > Passeriformes > Tyrannidae > Platyrinchus > Platyrinchus mystaceus. The sequence goes on from JAWWLV010000001.1 coordinate 114,285,127, forward strand.
GAAAGATGAGATACTCAAAACACAGTCAGAGCACTCATTCATCAACTGTGATTAAATATTGTTACTGGGAGACCCTGGAGAAGTGCTGCGAGCTGAGTTCCGCTCTCTGGACTCCCCACACCATCTCCCAGGAGCTCCCAGAGCACCCTGCCCTATTTTCCACTGTGACTCTTGAAATGCCTTTCCCATATCTGGTGTTATCCCTCCTTCTTCTTTCCTTCAGAATTCCTCCTTGGAAAATATTTTTTCTCAGTCCTTCCCATTCGTAACCCGCTGTGGGCTGAGGGAGAAATGAACCAGCACCAAATGTGCTTGGCTAAAGCAAATGTTTCCCTCAGATGCAGCATCCAAGCTAACAAAGAACTCAAGCCAGAAAATATTTGGATGTTTTCAAATCCATACTTTTACAGAGAAAATGGCTGTGAGAGCTGGCACGGGGTAGGAGGATCAGCCAAATCTAAATAAAGATGGAGCTGTTTGGGATGGATTTAAGGAGAAATTAAATCAGGTCCAAAGCTGACATTCTGAAAAACCTTGTTGAGCATCCACTTGACTCCAGAGATAGTGCTCTAAATAGAAGTATTTTTATTTTTATTATTCTTCTATTATATTTTATTTTTGTTATTTATTAATTTTTGTATTACCCACAAATTCCTCAGCCTTGACAGAGCTGAGCAAATTAGAAGCCAAAAGCAGATTAAGATCTACAAACATCAGGCTCTCCAGAGAAGCTCATTCTGACAAGTATCATGTCACAAAAAATCACATTTTTCTGTTGGCAACAAACAGAGCTTTATGTCTCTCACACAGGTGCACACCCATAGAGCCAGGCAAGAAGAATTTCACCCCTAACCTGTAGAGAGGGACAGAGCTTATTATTATTATTATTATTATTATTAATATTATTAAGAGCTCTCTCTCAGCACAGGACCCCAAGACACAGGTGGGCTGATTTTGAGAAACCCTTCTCTTCCCTTGCACAAGCAACCAAAGCATTTTAAGATCCTGGAATCCACTCTAAGCCCCAAGACTGAAGGTGAAGTGCTGTTCTGGTTCCTGCTGCAGCATCTGATTCCTTCCTCCATCCTTAACTGCCTTTTGTTCTGGTCACTTGTTCAGCGAAGGGCCACGTTTCCATCATGTCTGTAACACTCCTGCTGCTCTAAATTCTGGTGCCTGCTCACACAAGGGAGCTTGATAACACCAAATTACAAGCTAATTTTGCAGCACGGAGCTAAGTGCATGAAGACAGCTGTGTGCTACAAATTAAAGTCTTAAAAACCTTCAGAAAAAAAATGATTAATCACTTAGCAAATCACCAACAGACGAGGAACCCTTAAACAGAAAAGTATTTTCATTCCATTTACAAACCTGAGCTTTCTCAAAACTAAACCAACAGAACAAAGCAAGAGCCTGTGGTGTGAAGCAAAGCAGATCGTGTGTGCAGTCAAAAGAAAAGTGATGTTTCCACAACAGCAAATCCTGGTAACCACTGTTGTGCATTGATTGTGTTCCTCTTTCATTTTTCACTTCCACTAAATTAACAAAAACATGCTGCTCAGCCATATCCACCTCTTGTAGCCTTTTAATCATTTGTTGTTAGTGCCTGGGAACACGCATAAATTGATCTCCAACTTGGGCGAGTCAGTCCAGCTCCATGAAAGTCCAGTGTAAATATTCCAGCTTATACATCCCATTGTCTCAACAGCCCCAAACCATCCTTGATGACGTGGGGGAAGATTAATTTCAGAGGTAACTTTATAGGTTTTACCAGGGTTATCTAAGGACTGGCTTGACCCCGTGTCCTTCCTTTGGGTTACTCCCAGCTCCAAAGCAGAGCTGAATCCCTCCTCCCAGGAGTATTGATGGCAGCAGGTTTGCCAATCCCTGCACATTTGTGGAAGGCAGCCAGTGCGTGTCAGCTCCGTGCCAGCCATGGAAATAGGGCTCCCTCTCCCTGGTGCACAGTCAGGCAGCACACTGATAATTACAGACTGATTTCCAAAAGAAATATGGCACTTGTCAAAGGCATAATTTCAGTGCTGTCTTTCCTCATTAACACTTGACGGGAACTCCAGCGTGTTTATGAGTCATCCAAAAGGCAAAAACCACCAGCATCACTAAAGCTTTATTTGCTTTTTCTTAATTTAAGTTTTTCTTCATTTCTGATTGCTGAATTGTGGTTTGTTTTTTTTTTTTCTAATGACCTAGGCTGACTTTTACAGCCCCTTTCTCAGAAAGGAGCAGGGCTATTACCACCTTTCAGGTGCTCAAATGCCCACTGAATTAGGCAGCTCCTAAGTGCCAGGAGCCCAGTGCAGCAGGAACTGCAGGGAGCTGGATCCAAGTCACTCTGCTGTTGTTTGAAAGGACAAAACTGAGACAAAATCTTACCCAACAGGGAAGCAGGGAGTGGCTGCCAGCTAAGGGCAGAAACTAAAAGTTCAGAAAGGCCAAACAAAGAGTGTAACAGGCCACAGAATTTTGGAAAAGACCTCCAAGAGCATCAAGTCCTACCTGTGCCCCAATCCCCACCTTGTCCCCCAGCTCAGAGCTCTGAGTGCCACATCCAATCTTTTCTTGCACACCTCCAGGGATTGGGACTCCACCACCTCCCTGGGCAGCCCCTGCCAGTGCCTAACAACGCTCCCCAGCAAGAAATTCCACCTCATGTCCAACCTGAGCCTCCCCTGGCTCAGCTTGAGGCCATTTGCTTGTCCTGTTGCTGGTTGCCTGGGAGAAGAGTGACCCCCACCTTCAGTCAGTGCAAATATGGGAAAAAAACAGGGACAAAGGAGCACATTGACACCCTTTTTTTCCAGGCAGTTCCACTGCTCCTCCATCTTCTTGCTGAACCAGGTTTTCCTGACAGTATGGAAAGGTTTCAGATGTGTTTGTGGGGGTTATTAGCACCCCCTAAACCAACAGAGCTGGGATTCATTATTAAACACTGAAACTAAGTCACAAACTAGAATGATTCATGATGACCTCCTTGGGCTGCTTCTAATCTCAGTACTGCAGGAATGCTGCAGTTCTACTAATTTCTACCTCCTGCAAAGGAGCAGGCAGTGAGTGACCACATATAAATACACAATATATAATTTTATACATGTGTTCATGTCTCACATTCTAGAAAAGGAGCTGAATTTTTGGGTGCACTCAGTTTGAGCCCATCCCCTGTAAACAGGCACACAAGGTTCCCAAGCTGTATTGCAGGCACTGTGTGCAAAACAGAGATCCCATAAATTAATCAAGTTATTCCTGTAGCAAGCTGGAAAAAAAAAAAAAAAGAAAAAAAAAAGAGATGAACCGGGGCAAGAATTGTTATTGTTATCTCTATTTTTAAATACTTGGAAGACAGTTACTATGGTGGTGAGGACCATATAAGTACCTAGACAGTGTAGCAGGAGTGTTAACTGTGAGGATTTTCCATCTGAAAGGTGCCAGCTAGATAGGACCTTTTCCTCTATAGGGAAAAAAAAAAGGGAGAAATATATTTTGAAATAATTTCCTACTTTTAAGTCCTTAAACAGCAAGTTTAAAAAGCTGAAATTGTTCTGCTTTGGTCGTGCTGTTCTGCTCTGGTTTGTTTTTTTTTTTCCCCCCTGTGGAACTTCTGCATTTAATTTGCTCTCCTGGTACTTTCATGAGATAGGAAACCATTATTTTCCTCTCCAGAGTGGTCTCAGGAAATAAAAAACAAAACAAAACATGCAAGAAAAAGCTGCATAATTAACATTATACAGCAACATACAGACAGACACCCTTCATATGCACAGTGTTGTAGTCTTTGTGTGAGAAGATGGACTTATTTGGGAGTCATGAGAGTAGCTATAAATGATACACCAAATGAAAAACTTGTGGGGAATTCCAAAGACAGGATACAGGCCAGACTACATGAGCAGTGCTATTAATTGATTAATTTTTTAATACACTGGTTTGGTTTTTTTTTAATATTCTTCTGCTTAAACATTTAAAAACGAAAGCTTCTCATCACTAGGCGAAGTGCAGCTGTAATGCACAGTATCAAAGCCAACTTGTCAGATAACAGAAAGAATAAGAAAAATATCTGCTCTCTCAGAAATATTACTATAGTTTAGATCAGTTACATGGATTAAACCCCCCCACAGGGGGTGAAATCAGTTGGTCACTGCACGTGAACAGACATGGTGGGCAGGTGAAGTCCCAGTGAAGAAGGTGTCTATGTTATCTCCTGCTTATCCCTGGCCTCCAGAATTGGAAATTCACCTGGGAGAGGAAATGAAGTTCATGGATAATTCCCCTCTTTTCCTCTCAGCATCCTCCCTAGGGAAGATCTGTGAACAATCCAGGAGCCTTGTTATTAAAGACTCAGTCTGCCTTCAGGCTGAGACGTGCTGGCTGCCTGGAGGGATGGGCAGCTCCTGGATAAACACCCCAGCCTGGGAAAGGGGAGAGACACACACCAGGAGAGGACCTGGAGAGACATTTCTGTGTAGCTGTGCCCAGGCAAGTGCCCAAAATGAAAGCAGACAAGTTTTCCTGCAGTGTTTTTGCCATGCCTTGAGATGGGATTTGCCTAGAATTGATCACTTGGTGAATTTTTCTCCCGACTCTCATCTCCACTCTTAGCTACAGATCGTGGTGTTGAATTCTCACAGGGTTTTTACACTTCTCCCTGAGCCTGGGTGATCTGTACATGACCAAATACAACTTCTGTAACTGTACTGAGGGTTCAAACACTTTTGCACTGAGGCTTTGTGAAGGTGTTGTGTTCTCTGGTGGTTGCACACACGTCTAGGAATGTTGCTGAGACAATTACTTTCTATTTTAAGAGATGGGGGGTGAGGTACAACAAACCATTCTCATCTCACTTCTCAAATCCCCACTATTGCCAGCCAGATTTGTGTAAGATAGGACAGAGTTTGGCTCTGGATATAGATTGAGAGAAGGAGAGGAGAGGCTCCATTACTGGCAGAGATCGTATTCCATGAAGCACCACTTTTAAGGGATGAGGGAATTTTAGAACACCCCAGTGAAAAGAGACAGTGCAAGGTAATTTTCCTTCTGATCAGTGCTGCGGGGATAAAATATTAGAGAGAAGCAGTCTGAAAATGTTGGGGGAGGTTTTTTTACATCGATTCAGCAGCTGCTTGCAAAACCCAGTTCATCTTTTGCCACACAAGCAATGTTTTGTGGGAAAGACAAAGTGCACGGGCATTGCAACTCTGCAGTTCAGGCACTGTCCCCTCCTGTGACTAAGGAATGTCACCTCTAGACCCTGGAAGACACAGCAAACCATGTTCCATGAGATCCTCTGAATATTTATACAAATTGCCCTCATGTGTTCCCTCCCTCTTTTTTTTCCACAAGTAAGTTTATTTGTAGGGCTGTTCCCAAAAACGACATGTTTTTTTTATGCAGTCATTGGAGAATATTAGTGGAAAATTAATTTTGAGTTCTTAAACAGATATTTATATTAGGCCATCCTACAATAACGATCCTGGCCTCTAGCCAGGAATTGTAGCTCTATTAAGCAAAGCATTCTACATAAATAACTAGGAAGATGATTATTTACTCTGTCGGACCTGGAAAGAGTTTTTTATTCCTGACTGCACCGCGAACAAAGAGCAGAATTTCCCAAATTTCTTGAGCAGAGGAAATGGGTGAATGGAATGTTGATAATATTGAAAGATGCACATCCCTCTACCAAGAAAGATTATTAGAGACATCTCTCTATTCCCCCACCGTTTTACAGTTCTTTACCATGTTTTCTAGAAGCATTTGGGTTGAAGTGAGTTTAGATGACTCCATTTTAGATGTAACATATAAGAATTTACTTTATTAACTTCACTTTATCCTTATGTAGAGGCATCTCATGGAGAGGATAAAATGCAGAGTATTTATTCATTTGTAGTTTTCTAAGTGGCCCCAAGCAGAGCTCCTACACTGATACACAGAGCTCCTTGGGAATGAGGAGAAACTGAAAAGAAGGGATTCACCTTTCCAGTATAACTGAAATCTTGCCACAATTGGCCTGATCCACCGTGACATCCATAATTTTCATTTCACTCAGAGACAGGAAGTTACAGAATTCATCCCAGGAAAACACGTATTTTGTTATTATAAATATCCACGTTACTGAATGATAAATCTGATATTCCAAGAAAATTATTAACAGGCTCCAATTAATAACCACATGCTTCGTGTTCCAGCAGAAGAAAGAGCGAGATCTATTAATAGGAGCACGAGTGATTCTAAATCTGAAGATGGAAATAATTGGTTCTGATGCAATTGTTTCCCTGGCAGTTGTGCTGGGCTATTAAAGAGTAGATTGCATGATAGCAGCTTGCAAATTACATTGCAAAAAAAAAAACCCCAAAAAACCCCCCACAGGGCAATGTGAAACAGAACAAGAAATGACAAGTGCTAACCTACAAAGGAACTTGGTGACATTGCCGAGGTAGCAAGAATAGTAAGGCAGGAACATTCTGTTTTCATTTAGGATGCATCTGCAAGCGTGATTGTCCCAGCTAATCAAACCAGGTGAGCAAAAAAGGAAATTACAGCTTCTTGTCCCACACTGAGGTGCATGGGAATAGTGCTGCTGGATTCCCCCTGGATTTTCTACCATAGAGAGCAGCTTTATATGGTAGAGCTTAGAAGTTAAAAGTTTGCAGTGGTATTCACAAATAAATAGCTCTTGGGTTTCAGGTAGAATGAGGTCCTTCAAGACCCTAAGAGGTTATGGCAGGTACAGTTATATGGCTCCTATGTACAGGTTGTTTTTATACAGGTGCTTCTGTACACAGAGCATTGCTGTGTGTAATAATTACAATGTTAGGGTGGTGTTGCTTTAAAAACAGCCCTTTGACCAGTTTTCACCCAGGAAAAGTAGTTTATGTGATTTACTCCAAATAATACTTTTGTTCTTCCCACTCTAACGACAAAATTAAATTACATACACTTTCCTGACAGCAGGAGAGGATGTTTTGGATGAAAATGCTGCTCAGCATTACACAGTGCCCACTGATGCACCAGAAACTCTTCCGTGGACTAAACCAGCCACGGATGCACCATGAGAGCACATTGTAATGCAACGTGAATCACCATCTGACTTTGATCATAACCCGTAAAAGGACAAACTACAACTTGTTTAAAAGGTCAAGATTGACAAATGTCATCTAGAACTTGACCAGCATCCAGTAAGGCCATTAAAGATTAACAGCAAAACCCTTAATGTGAGTAGAAGTTACCTCTGGGATGCATAAGGAAAAGCATTACCAGCAGGTCAGAAAGCTGATCCTGTCTCCCTGCTCAGCCCTGTGAGGCACATCTGCAGTGCTGGGTCCAGTTCTGCCTCCTCAGGACAGGAGGGACATGGAGCTGCTGGACTGGGTTCAGGGGAGGGTGATATCTGAAGGGATGGAGCATCTCTGGGAGCAGGAAAGGCTGAGGGAGCTGGGGCTGTTCAGCCTCCAGAGCAGACACTGAGAGGGGACCTCCCCCATGTCTGTAGGGGCTGCAGGGAGGGGGCAGAGGATGGACCAGGCTCTGCTGGGGGGGCCCAGCAATGGCACAAGAGGAACAGGCAGAAAGTGATGCCCAGGAATTTCCACCTGGACATGAGGAAGAACTTCTTTGCTGTGCAGTGACCCAGCTCTGAACAGATTGTCCAGAGAGGGTGTGGAGTCTCCTCCCTGGGGATATTCCAGACCCATCTGGACACAATCCTGTGCCATGTGCTCTCGGATGACCCTCCTGGCGGAGGGAGGTTGAACCAGATGACCCCACTGTTGTCCCTTCCATCCTGACCCATCCTGTGTGGATGCAGCAGTGCAGCTCCTGCTGCTGGAAGGGAGGTTTGCTGAGAGCAACCACTGCTGCTGTGGTTAAATCAGGAACCAAACACAATTAAGGATATCCTGTTGCTGTCTGACAAAGGTCAAACAAGAACATGCATTCCTGTCCATCAAAACTACCACTGCTATAAAAGGAACCTTCAGAGACTGAATTTCCCTGGCTGCTGCACAGTGACAGCAGGGCCATACACATCTTCAAAGAGGGACAGTGCTGATTGCCATGGTCATTAGTTTTATTTTCTTCAGTTCCAACCCAGCTCTGAAGCAGACCCAAAGTTCATTTTCTGCTGCAATGCACGAGCAAAGCTTGACCCACAGCGGTGTCTCACCGTGTGAATCAAACCCTGAGAACAGCCAAGCATCTTTATTTGTTGTTTGGGCCAGTTTTCAGCAGCTTTTTCGTGGTCTGTAAACAAGAGCAAGGACAGCAACCAGCCTAATTTGCCTTTGCAAACATTGTCGTAGCATGACTTCTCTCCTTTTTCTTTCTTTTCGACAAGATGAAAGGGCTTTTTGTTTCTCCACCCTCCCCCCTCGTCAACAAGAGGGAAACAAGAGGGAAAGTTTCCTTTTGACAGGGAAACAAACACTCAAAGAAGATGATAATAACATCTAAGACATGGACATATTGAAGACTTCTGGCCAAAAAACGTGTAAAAAAGAAAGGATTTATATTGTGTATGAAGGTTTACAGCACACCCCAATTTTCAGAGGAATAAATCATGACTGCTTGAGTTCTAACTACACAGAGCTAATAAGGACAAAGAGTTATACATTTCTGCTTCTTTGATTTAGAATTCAATCTCAGGTTCAAAGTTCTGATTCTGCTTTATTTTTATGCAAGCATGTGGGTTGGGGAGATCAGAGGAATCTATTCCATCTCCCCTGCTGCTCCTGTATTTTATGTAGGTGACAGTTTTTCTGTTATAATTTCATTACAAAAAATAATTGGTATCTATTTGCCCAAGATTAACTGTGCATCTGTCTCTATATTATACAAAAAATTATGCTACAACCAGAATCATATATATCTGGGAATTAATGGCACAGCCCTTGCTCACTCAAAATCCCCGCTGAGGAAAAAAGAATTTGCTTTTAAAAAGGCTGCAGGATCAGTAAATCTAAGCTAAACTTGACAACAGGACCATTTTATTTGGGAAGAAATTTTTTATTTGGGAAGAAACTCAAGGCAAATGAGCCCAGCTCATAATGTGCTCAAACAGTAAAGAGAAAAAGAGGCTTCCAATGCTGCCCCAATGGCTGACATAATTTTGCTTGCTTTCCTTTCCTGTTAACTTGAGAATGCAAATTGCTTTGCTGTCAGGGTACATTTGTTCCCACTAATTCAAGACACTATAACAAGCCAAAATATTTATTTCTTTTTTTTTTTCCTCCACTCCAATTTGTGTTTTATCATACTGGGAGCATCATCCACGGATTTCATTTACTGGAACATTATGCAAACAGCCCTGATGGGAAAGTCACCTCCCTGGAATAGGAAAACTATCCATAAAGGAGGCTCTTAATGCTTTAGGATGTGTTTCCTCAAAGGGCCCAAAAATTCTATTTAGGCCAACACTTAAAGGCCAAATATCCCAAATAACTGCTCAAATAACCCATTTGGAAAACCCTTGGCTTTTCAGAGGATTCTTCCTGCTTTTCAGTAGATGGGGTGGACACCAGAACACATCCTTTTAATTAGAACTGGATGAGCAAACAGAAGCAGAGAGAATATTTGTATAGTTCAATCCTCATCCTGTTCATGAATATCTTCCAACTGATGCTGCCTCGTTTTCAGCTGGGTATATAATGACACTGATCAAATTGTTTTCCTTTGAAAAATGATAACTGGATTTTGATAATTTCATCATTTGTATGTAAAGCACTTCTGCTGCTCTTGGAAATAAAACGAGATTTCAGCTAAAAAAAACCACAAAACAATTACTGATTTCCCTGAAAATTCAGTTTTGCATTTTTCTGGGAGGGACAAAAAAAAAAATCAACATTTCCCAATTAGCCAGTTAAGGGGCTGAAATTGGTTTCTTCCAGCTCCTTTGTTAAAGTCTGAAAAAACCCAATGAGTCACCCCCTTAGAGCAGTGGGTACAAGTCCAGATTCACTCCTGACAAGTGCTGGAGTTCGGAGCCCGTTTGCCATCTGGTCCTTCCCTGGGAGCTGCTCTCTGTAGCAACACTCAAACGAGCTCTACACAAGTGGCTTCTGAATTTGGTATCTTAGTTATGGGCCTAAAATTAGGGGGGGGATGAATCAGACCACGGAAATTATGTTCATGAGCAAGTCCTTTGTAATCAGATTATTTCTCTTCACCTTCCCCATTCACAGAGCAGCTGCTCATAATACTTAACCTCATCTCCTGGTGTCCTTTTCCCACCTTGGTTTTCTTTTCCCACATACCTAATCTTGTTTTAGCCTCATTTTTATCTGTTCTGACTTCTATGGAGTCCTTTGTTTTACCACTGTACGTGCTCAGAATCAGGTCTTTGCTTTAGTAAAGGCTTCAAACATACAAACATGAAGAAAACAAACCCACTGAAGCCCTTCCAGTCTTGAAAACATGATCAAAAGATAAGATATGAAACCAAAGCCCTTTGCTACCAGACATCTATCAAATATTTTGGCTCAGTTTTACTCAATATTCTCCATCAAGAAATAAAGTCTCCCCTTACCATTCTCACCAGATGTCTTGTCTTTTCCATTTGTAGCTCCGGTTCCTTGTCTCTGTCAGGGGAGAAAAAAAACAAGTGGTTAGAACACACTTGAACTTGCATTTTCCCCTTGGAATTACTGGAAGTTACACCTGGATTTCTCCTAATAAAGCTGGATGATCATTCACTCTCGTGAAACATTGCTTTAAACGCGACCAGTCAGAACAGGAACGTTTAGTGCCATTTAAAGGTTGGACTTGATGATCTTGGAGGTCTTTTCCAACCTAACGAAGGATTTATATTCTGTGATTCAGGTACAGCTGCATCACTGCGTGCCCCTGGATATAATTATCCCATGTTAATGATGGGATATGTGTACTAAAGCTTCCAGCAGTGCAAGGGTTTGAGCTACAATCCATCGTCTCATCTCCTCAGCTCCCTTCTGTGCCTCCCTGTCCACGGCTCAGGAGGATTACAGGGATGCTGTGAGGTTTTGCAGGGACAAAACTCTAAGGGCCAAAGCCCACCTAGAAGTTAATTTGGCCAATGCCATAAAAAAGAATGTTCCTGTAGCTATATCAGCAACAAAGGGGAATCTCCTTCCTTAAGAGATCCATTTTCTGCTTTGGCCACAGGAGAAGATGGAACTTCCTACTTCAACTCACCCTCTGTCCAAGGAACAGCCTCCTGAATTTCTATGAAACCAACTGATTTAAATCACCAACACCAGTGCAGTCCAAATATCCACAGTGGCAGGGCTGGACTAGTGTGGTTACACTGCCAGGGAACTTTCCAGCTTAGGAATGGTCACCCTGTGAAAATTATTCTGTGTCGCCTAGAAAGCATCTCATAGGCACTTTAGCATCTTAAGGTTCTTTGGCAAATACGGCAAAACTTACATTTCTTACGCAGAATTACTCGTGTTTGTTTAAAGAAATCATCCTCAAGGGTTGTACATGTAAAAATCCAGGAGTATTAAACTCAGTGAGTAAATCCAGCTGCACTCAGCCATCAGAGGCAGAGCACCCTCCTGCACGAGGGAGGTTCAGCAGCACTGCAAACCAAATGCTTTGTGCCAAGATGTGGACAATGTCGATTCTCTAGTGAAAATTCATACAGATATATTTGTCTGGAGTGTATGTTATATATTGATCTGGTTAAAACCTTCTCTGCTGCTCTGGTTTCTGCCCTTCATCTTCCAAAGCAGTGGTGTTTCCAAGGCGCTTTTTGTGTATGGAGCTGATCGCGATGCACACACAAAACCTTCGTGTGTCCTCAGCTCTGACACAGAAAGGGGGAAAGAAAGTTCTTCCACCCCCTCAGGAGAATACAAGAGCTACATGTGGTTTCCAATGGTGTCCCATCTCCTTCTCCATGACAGACTTCAGTGCATCTGTCTCGTCTCTGCTGGCTCTGCCTCATCTCTCGCCGTGTGCAACGAGACACAGCAGCCCCAGAGAAAACAACTCTGAGCCTCAGCTACAGCCTCCCCCCAAAATGGAAATGCATTATTTGTTCCTCCCTGGAGCCTCAGAGCCGAGGCAGGAGAGAAAACTTCACCAACAACATCAAAGGAGGGGATTCTGAAGGGATAAACATCTTTGACAAAAGCATAAGTTACCAACGGCCAGAAATCAATAAACCCACCCAACAATCGGTTTTGCTAAGGGTATTAACCTTTATGACTTTGTTTGGTTAATATTTCAATTCCAATCAACATTTGAAATTGGATTTTAGTGTTAATTTATTAGGAACTTCCCCCCAAAACCCCTCCCAAAATACTGGATTTTCCTTTCAATAAAAAGGTAACTCTATTGCTTTTTCCTCCCCTGTATATTTTTAAATGCTTTTCCAAGTTGTCTTATTTCCTGAGCATTTGAGGCTGTGCTACTTAGGCTTTATGAAAGCTTCTCTTTCCTCCCCTGGCTATACCTGTCAGGTTCAGTCTGCTATTGATGGAGTGCTGGAATATGGATTCACACACTTATTCTGTGTCTCCAGACTTCCCCTCAGGGAAAGAGGAATATTGTCAAAGAAAATGAATAAAAACTTGGGTTTGGCAAATGAAGGTTTTTCTATTCATGAGGTCACGGTACTTTTCTTTAAGTCTGAAATCAGCTGAAGTATTTTACAGCCTTTTGTTTGATTGGTGACCACTGGAATTGTACAGGAGGAAGCCTGAAATTCTGCCAAACCAACTTCTGACAGCTTTTCCCTTAAGTCATACGTGTATTTTGATCCATGAACCCTGTGCTGTCTTCCAGGTGGCTGCAATGGGTTTGAAAGTGAGAATCAGTTTCTCACTAACAAGGCACTGAAACTTAGGAAAAAGCCACATACAATGGGATCATCCTCCTGCAAAGCCTTTAGCCTTTCATTTCAATACATTCAGTGCACCTGCTTTTCAAAACATTTTCGAGATGTTGGTGTTATTGGCAGCTGGAGCTTCTTTCTTCTTTCGTCACCTTTCATGACGCTACTGCAGGCTCAGAACAGAGCTGAGCTTTTCAATGTGCTTCAGAGCACAACAGGACTAAACATGAGGGGGAGTTACTGCAGGTATTTTCAAGAGGCAATGGATGAAAGCCCTTCAAGAGTTGGCATAAAAGATATTGTCCTCAGATGCAAGAGATCAAATTTAAACCACAGAAATACAAGAAAAACGATATTAATTTCTGGGGTCTGATGCTTTCACAGGATGGGACAGGTTGGAAGGGACAACAGTGGGGTCATCTGGTCCAACCTCCCTGCTCCAGCAGGGTCATCCCAGAGCACATGGCACAGGATTGTGTCCAGACAGCTCTGGAATATCTCCAGTGAGGACACTCCACACCCTCTCTGGGTGATCTGTCCAGTGCTGGGTCACTGCCCAGCAAAGAAGTTCTTCCTCATGTCCAGGTGGAGCTTCCTGGGCATCAGTTCCTGCCCG
>JAWWLV010000001.1:114350349-114367956 GCA_035041135.1 Platyrinchus mystaceus
CAGGGAGGTTTGGAGTGCCCAGCCCTGGAGGTGTCCAAGGAAGGCCTGGCCATGGCACTCAGTGCTCTGGGCTGGGGACAAGGTGGGCATCGGGAACAGGTTGGACTTGATGATCTTGTAGCTCTTCTCCAACCTAAAGGATTCTATGATTCTACTTTTTATGTTTAGCAGGAAATTCTTTGCTGGCCCACAGAGCTTCAGATGGGTGTTACTAATGCACACATAAATCAGATGAACCAGCCACTGACTATTTTAGGGGATAAACATGTCAGATACCACCAAGAAACCTGTCCTGGCTGCTGGAAGACAAAAGCAGTTGTTTAGGGATACCACTCCCACATGTTACATGACACTGATCCTTAGAGCCCAACAAACTCAGTGTAGTAGCCAAATAAAAAGCAGCTACCAAAAAAAAAAGAAAAAAAAAAAAAAAAGAAAAAAGAAGTGTGGGAGGTATGGGAAGATATCCAGGCAAGTTAAAAATAAATGTGGGAAATAAACCAAGATATGTTTGGTCTCACCACTTCTTTACTACTATAATGGAGCTTCTCAGATCTGGACAATCATCATTCTTTTTACTGCAGGTTAAAAAAAAACACCAACCACTGGACCTACAAAATCTGTAAGTGACAATAATCCTGATTTCAGTGTCATTGTTTACACATGGTAAAACTTTGCAGAGCTGTTCATAAAGAGCCTCCGAGTCCAAGCTGAACCTCAGAAAGCCTGAATTCATCCCAGTTTTCTCAACTTGCAAAATGCAAACTGCACTTGGCAAAATGATCAATTCAGCCCCACAAAGTAAGAAATCCCGTGGAAGTTTACATGGCATAATAAGCATCATTTCCTTGGGAGAAAACAGTGGGTATCTCATTTCCTTATTTTGTTCCATATCAATAAATTGCTCTATAAATGGAAATCTGTCAACAGACCTTCACAAAATTTCCCCCCCAAGAGGCTGTTAATGAAACTGGGTATTACTGAAGTGCCAGGCAAGATGGGGTGAGGTTTGGAAACTCATGAAGGGACGGGGAGTTAAAAACCCCCACAAGTGTGGGCAGGGTATGAATTTACAGCGCTGCCTGGATATAAATAATAACATAAATAATACAAATAACCCCACTGCCACTGCTGTCACAGCCACACTGTGCCAATAAAAAAGATCTTAATGCTGATAGCCACCAGCTATTGATTGCTAAATTTTTCCTGCTCAGTGCAATAATTTACCAGCAGGTTTGTGCCCAAGTGTGTCTGGCAGCCACTTGATGATGGGTTGATGCTCTTCATTGGGGCACCTTTATTAATTTTTTATAGAATCACAGAATGGTTTGGGTTGGAAGGGACCTTAATGATTATCCAGTGCCACCCCCTGCCATGGGCAGGGACACCTTCCACTAGCCCAGGTTGCTCCAAGCCCCGTCCAACCCGGCCTTGGACGAGGGATGAGGAGTCCACAACCTCTCTGTTCAACCTGTGCCAGGGTCTCACCACCCTCACAGCAAAGAATTATTTCCTAATATCAAATCTAAACCTACCCTCTTTTGCCAGCTTACCCACCCTGAAAAGAGCCGGGCAGGCGGTGCGATTTCCCTGCCCATCCATCCCAAGCAGCTCCTCCTCTCCCGTCCCCACGCGAGTAGCCGGGCTGGCAGTGACATCCTGTGGCGGCGGCGACAATCGCCCGCCGGGCTCTGCTGGCCAGCCCGGAGCACCGGGAGATCCTGCCCTGCCTTCCCCGGGGGCACAGCCAGCTCTCAGGAATTCGCTTTGCCCACCAGCTTTAGCGGGAGCGTCTCCTGAGTTTGTCACCTCTGCGCTCGCCGAGTCGGGGACGCGGCGCCCTCGGGATTTCGGGTGGGTTTTTGCCACTCGGGGTTCACAACCTGCTGCTGGTTTTTCACCCCCAAAGCCGGTCCCCGGCCCTCTGGGATGCTGGGTGGCAGGGCATGGAAGCTGCCACGTCCCTTCTTGCCACCCCGAGAGAGTCCAGCTAACAGGAAAAGCTCCCCCCCTCTCCCCCGACCCTTTATCTCACTTACCTGATTTCGCTTTGATATGTAGATGCTGAGAAAGAAAATAAATAAATAAATTAAGGAATGTTTTTAAAGGGCAAGAAATTAAAATATAAACTGTAAGTTCTCTTAGAGCATTCCCTGTGTTCCAGCTACCACAGGAGCGTTTCTCTCCCCCCGTTTACAAAATTTACAGCCCTGTGGAACAGCTTACACAGAATCTGGAATTAAGCACACAGCACTGAAGATATTCTTCAACAAAGAACCTCAGCACAGGAACTGCAAGTCTTTGAAAGTTAAAGAACTCCCAAAAAACAAGCCCTCTTGTAGTTAATGTGAAGGGCTGACAGTGATTGCTGTGGAGTCAATTTATGAGAGGAGCAGGAAAGTGAAATTAAGGAGCATCTAAGGTCAATTTAAGGAGCATTTAAAGTGCATTTTAACCAGGTCAAGGTTAAGAGCAGGATCTGTCTGCTCACACTTCTGCTTGCAGGACTTTGCACAGCACCAGAGCTGACACAACGTGGGGGTTTAAAATATAAAAATATCTGAGCAAAGATACTTTTTAATGTACAGACCAACCCTGAAGTTCCACTCACCTCTCCTCTTCAGGCAGCAGCGAACAACCACCACAATAATAGTGGTCAGAAGAACAACACCAAGAAATGAAAGCACAACTGCAAGCACAATAACCCAGGAGTTTCTGTTGTCTTCACTGTAATTTTCTGTCAAATTAAATGGAGAAACATTGTCTTATCAGAGCCTCAAAACACCCTTTTCAGAATATTTACCTGTTCTCTGAGATGCTCGTTGATTATTAACAAGGAGCCAGTGTTTTCCAAATAACAGACAAATGACAAATTTATGGGTGCTGCCCAAGAATTTAAAATATTTCCAAATTCAAATTCTTTAGTGTAGTTGTAACTTTTCCCACTGCTACTTCCTCAGTAATCTTCCAACCTAACTTTATTTCTGGGCCTCCCAGCATCCTTTGGAGACATTTATGGTTGGGAAGAGGGGTTAAGATTCAGTTTAGATGTCTGTACTGCAGATATTAAGTGTCTTTGCCCAGCTGCTCTTGTCAGTAGAGAGAAAATAAGTATTTTGAGTTGCAATTTATTTGAGTAAATGTATGTGTGTCTCTTTTGATATGCTGAACTGCTCTGAAAGTGTCCACTTCTCCCCACAGACCCCAGCAAGAGTTTTAGGTGACTACTGCAGTTGGTGATTTCTAGTCTGGAGATATGATTTTCTAATCAATTCTGCCTTGGGATTTCTCTCAATGATTTCAACAAATGTTTGATTTCAGGACATGCTTGGTAGGGCATCTGTCACCCACTTAAAGAGCATCAAAGAGCAAAACCTGAAGAGAATATGAAGCTACTCATTCACCTTTTCTACCAGCATTATCCCAATTAACTTATTCCTTTGTCTTTACTGGAATCTCCAGGGTTAAATGAGGTGATTTAAGGGATAACTCAATGTCTTGCTGGAATCACCTGCTGAGACCAAACAGGGCTCCCATGTGTTTTAATAATACCTTGGGAAAATAGAATCAGAGAATCACAGGATGGTTTGGGTTGGAAGGGAACTTAAAGATCAAGTTCCAACCCCCTGCCATGGGCAGGGACACCTTCCACTGTCCCAGGTTGCTCAGAGCCCCATCCAGCCTGGCCTTGGACACTCCCATATTTCTGACATAGCTGGATGCACAAGGAACAGGTCAGTTCTGACTGTCACATCATCCTGCCCTTTGGTTTGACCACAGATTCCAGAAACACCTCTGTCTAATTGATTTACCCTTTGGAAAGCAGCTGCAAAGTAACTTTGACAGATCTTTAGAAACAAGCTTCCAACCCAAATTCCAGGTGTGAGGCACATCCAAACTTGGCACAGCCCATTCTTTCCCATGAGTTTATGAATGTGTTTTCCTCATTAGAGGTTCCAATTAATGATTCCATGGCCACCCTTAGCCAACATCCTCTGGAAAAGGCACCACAGCAAGGCAGGTGACCACAAGCTGTAGAGAGTCAGTTGTTCCATGTGGGAACAAGGTTTACCTATGGCAGGGAATAAACTAAATCCTTTCTATCTATGTATTTGCCTGGGTGTGTATTTGGAGTCTGGAGGTTTCAGACTTCACAAATACAGCACCAGAACCTCCTACAAAGCTCGAACCTCTGCTAGGAGTCTGCATTCTCCAAAGCTCAGGTCATTATGATTAAGCAGTTTGTTCCAGTCTTCCCTAATCCTAATGCTCAATCAGCATGTTTTGGATTTCTTCTGTTAGAAAAAACAAGCACTCAGTAACCCTGAAACCAGTAGCAAATCCTGTAGGCTGTCATCAGTTGTGATTAAAAACAGTGATAAACTTGTTCATAATATTTTTATCTAGAAGTACTGCAACAGATACCTATATATTTTATTCCATCAAGCATGCCATGAGGATTTCAGGATGATTAAAATACGAAAGACAGCTATTTTTAACCCTAACCTAACCCTAAAGCTAATCCTTGGTGTGAAGAGAGGAGTTAAACTGCACTGCCCACACCTCCAGGTCTGCCACCCCAAGTTATTTCACTCCCTGGCAGGTTCAGGTTGTGTGCCAGAGGATTTACAGAGCTGAAGGTAGGACAGGATACAGCACAAACACTCCCAGCACTTCAGCATTTTAGGGTTTCCTCGGTTTTGGAGGATCCAGAAAGAAACTGGAGCTGGGACCAAGCAGGTGGGAATGAGGAACTGCGAGCTCAGCACACAAGAAGGGGTGCAAGGGAGGGGCACTGAGGGATTAAATCCCTCTGAGCCCATTAGTAAATCCACACCAGGTTACATGAGGTGTTCAGTGTGGATAAAACCACTGCCCCATTCCACAGGACCCATCCAGACCTCTGGCTCCTCCCAAAGCTGTCCAAACTTTTACTTGGACAAAGTATCTGCAGAAAAGGGGTTTTTCCCTCTCACATGTGACCAAGAAGAAACCAGAGACTGGAAAACCCCCCACGTGGCTTCCTGGACACTTTGGAGCTTTCTGGATAGCTTAAAACTCAAAGGAATTCCAGGCTCATGGCAGATTCTCCATCCTCCTCTTCTGCAGGTTAAAGGCCACAAGAATTCAACACTGAGGCCAAGGAGAGTTTGGGCCCAGCTAAGGGACTGCCATGGATCCCATTTCCCAGTAACAGCTCTGTGAATGCATCTCCTGGGATAGCTCTGTAGGATTTCCCAAATCTGGGGCTCAGCCAAACACCACAAAGTAACTCTGGAGGAGAAGTGACTGACATAAAAATGCATCACCTTGGAGGGCAAGACTGACCTAGAGGTGCAGGAAGGTGGGACATTCCCTGCCCAGGAGTTGTCTGGTTGAAGAGGGCTCAGATTTTTTGGTATTTCTCGTGTTGCTTGGGAGGAACGTGGAGGAATTCAATTCCTCAGGCTTTTAAGTGAAGAGGGCAATTGATATTACAGTAGTTTTTGGAAGGATTTCTTAGATGTTTGAAGTTTTCCCAGCAACAGGTAGGTTAGGCTGAGCCTGTATATGAAAAGCCAGACAAGCTCTGAGATTTAAAGTGTGAGATATATATACATTATATATCTTTCTCTGTCATAAATGCCATGCTTTTATTTCATTCTAATAATTTAAAGGCTTCATATTCTCCTGCCCTCACAAGTGTTGAGTGGCTGCTGCTGCACAGTGATATTTCCAAAGAGAAATGAATGATGGTCCTACAGAGTCACTAATAATACACTGATAGTGCTCCATGACATCTGTTTTTCTCCTCTTCTGATTTACAATGAGTAGCTATGGAAACTACTGAGGGTGGATCCCTCACTACTTCACAGATCAGCAGGAATTTATTAATTTCCTCGGGATAGTCCCGTTTTGCTCAGTCAGTAACTAAGATCGATGTGGCTACAAAAATTCATATTAAGAACGTGTAAAATGACCTTTTCCAGCTGCTTTTCCAAGCAAGTTCTCCAAAAGAAAACGCTGATAATGACTCACACTGAAAAGGAAGGGCACAGTTGCTCAATATCCTCAGGTGTTTATGTCAGAATGTCCACAGCAGACCCCTCGTGGATCCACTGCAAGGGTGACTTTGCATGTGCTGTGTTCACCCACTGCAGAAGCAGCAGCAGTTCCTCAAGAGAAGCTGTCAGCACGACTGTAACCTCAGCAAAAATGTTTAGAGTTATCAAAGGTCTTGCTGACTGTTCTTGAGAGATTTGCATGACATCCAACCTTAAACCTCCTTAAGTAAAAGCCAATATAAAGCAATTTAATGCACTGTCCGAAAAATTCCACGTGTTGCTGCAGGACACTTTTTACCTTCCTCTGAGGTTTGGAAGAGGCCATGCCAGGAAGAGGAAAAGCAGATCCAGTGGTTCTTTGATCTAAATAGGCTTTGGGATAAGGTCCATGGATATTCCCCATCCCTGGAAGTGTTCAAGACCAGCTGGATGGGGCTCTGAGCAACCTGCTCTAGTGGAAGGTGTCCCTGCCCATGGCAGGGGGTTGGAATGAGATCATCTTTGGACACTGCTCTTATGTTTTCCATTTGCCCCATTTGAAGTGCAAGTACAGAATTATTTAAGATCTAAATTAGTTAGATGTTTTTCTGGTCAAGGAGCAAAGTCTGGTTTTCCAGTGAATCCACAGGGATCAGTGGCAGATGTGCAGCTTTGTTTGCCTTGCTCAGTCCTGCACTGGGCTTTGTGGTTCATTAGGCTTGTACCAGTGCATTTAACCCTACCTACAAATCAGATTTTGACTACTGGCTCTTAATTCTATCCCCTTTGCACATCCCACTTGCAAATAAAATAACTTTTCAAAATAAACCAAAGCAGAGAAAAACACCCAGCTCTGAGTGCAGGCAGTGCAGCACAGGCAAAGCACAACAAACACTCGCTTACCTGCAGTGGAGTTGTCAAAAATAAGAGTTACACTTGCATTCTGAGGTTCAGGGAGTGCTTCTATGTCAGCTAAACAAGTCAAAACCTCAGTGGCTGTTGGAGTCACAGTCAGGATGCTCAGGACATTGTGGAGGCCATCAGGTCCTTGACTTTGCTGGTTAACATAACTTGACTTATCAATGAAAGAGTCATTTGTCATCCAGGTAATGTCTGGAGCTGGAGCCCATCCTAAGGCTTCACAAACAATTTCAACTGTTGTGTTCTCTTTTACTGTTAAGGTGCTATTTTTGATGAGTAAAGATCCATTAACTGTGGGAGGGAAAAGATGTTTTGTTCCTTCAGAATGTTTTGCTGCATTGCTTTCCTGCTGGTAGCTTTAAATCTTATCTTGCTACCCAGAATATAGCTATGCCTTGAGATATGAAGTGGAAAACAATCATTATTACCACAGATATACCACATTCATGGAAGAAACATGCATATATTGCAACTGCATGGACATACTGTTCATTATATCTAAAGAACAAGCCTCAGCTTTCTGTACCTTTCCAATAAAAAGCAGGAAATTGCACTTTTTAGCTATCCTGACTTACTTCCAGCTGAAAAACAGCATAATGAAATAACAGTGTTTCCCTCTTAAGTTTTAAACATGCTCAGGTCATATCAGGAAAGGTTTATGGGTGGGTGATGAGATGTTATCGCTGCACCAAGCACCTCTCTGACAAACAGGTAGTGCTGGGTGGTTAAATCCTGCTTTCCTGGCTGAGGTCTGATAAGGAATAAGAGATGTAACAGGAAGAAACAGGGGCAGTTATCACCTTTGTTACTGGTGGCCTGAATGTGACTCTCAAACCTGCTTTGTTGGTAAAATTAAGATGAGGGGGACAGGAGGCAAAGGGTGGGAAATGAGAACACTGACTCCTTCCCAGGGATAATTAGAGCAATTCCTCAGAGGATTCCTTGGAGTGCAGTACCATAAAATACCTTCCTTTTGGTGGCCATACACACCTTGGACAGAGAGAAAGGCAAAGTTGTTCTCACTGGGTTGCTGGATGCTGCACTCGATCTTCCCGGAGTCACTCGGCTGGGTGTTGTGGATGATGAGCTCCGAGGTGAACTCATCACCACTGGTGTAATTCTGGGAGGTGAAGCGGTCTGTGGTTTCCACGGATCCCTGGGAACTGATGACAGTGAGGACAGGATTCCCATTGGACAGCCAGATGAGGATTTTCCACCCTGCAGACACGGTGCAGTTAAACCTGGCCTGGGAGCCAGCAAGGACTGTGGCATTAGCAGGGCCTTTTGTGATAGAGTAACAACAGCCAAGACCTGAAAGGAATTAAAAACCAGCCTGTAAATTCATGTCAAACACCACCAAAGGTGGTTACATAGTTTAAAAAAATCTTAACCAGTTCAGAGATGGAGATGTGCAATCTAATCTTTCAGCTCCAGTTTAAGTGGGTTTCTTTAAAGATGCATTTCATCTTCTATCTCTTCTCCTCCCTCTCCAAAATCACCTTTGTCTCTTCAGTAACTCACTGACCACCATTTTACTGAAAGAAAAGGTTGCACTTTTGAATAGGCAGATAAATGAGTTCTCTAGACTTTGAATAATTAAAAGGGTGTGTAACTGGTCCCTTTTCCACATCTTGGGTTGCCACTGTTTTTTTGGAGTCCCACATATATCCTTCTATTCTCTATTCCTCGTGGATGCCTCACACATACTTGCCCACCTTCTCAGGCTTCCTGTTAACCAGAGTTGCTGTAATTCACCAATTTTAATTGCCTAAAAGGCAAGTATGAGTTTTGGCCACTGCTTTTCAGAACTGAAAGCTCCTTTCTAACAAAGGCATTTTGTTTTCCTTTCCTCCTCAGCGGGCCCAGGGCCTCCCACTGCCCTCAGAGGAGTGGAGATGCAGCTGATTCCCAGGCAGATGGAGGATTCCCTGTGTGTGGGAAGGCAGGAGCACCTGCTCCTGCTGAGCAGAAAGTGAGGGAAGGAGGAAGGATGAAGGCTGACACCTTGTTTTTCAAAGCATCAGCTGTGCCCTCAATCCCTGAAGTCCAACTTTGAGTCTCTCCAAGGATGGACCTTTCCCAAGCTCCTCGCAGTCCTGCCAGGGAGCTCCACCTTTTCATCACTTCCTGGGAAACATTCCTGCTGAGGACACACCAGGACTGCCAGTGGTACCCTAATGATTCCATCTGCACTCAGCATAATAACAGCAATTAGATATTACTGTCCACAGCAGTCTAATTAGAACCTCGTGCCTGCAAATTTGGCCTGAGAATAACTGCTCAATTATTGTCCAGGAGAAAGGAAGCCTGAGATGGTCATTCCTCCCCTTCCTAAGAGTGTTCAGGACAATGAAGTGATTTTTAAAGGTTTTGCTCACCCCAGGTTTTGCACACTTTGGGTAGTTTATTCATTAGTGGATCAATTATAAATTATTGAAAAAAAACCCGTTTTTCATTCAATAAATTAGTAGGGGGAGAACACAATGTATTGTTTCACACAACAGAGATGTTTGATAGTTGTATAAATGGAACCAGAGCCCAGTCTCAGGTATGACATTGCAACCAGCACCCTGGGCATGGGGTCTGTAATCTCATTGTTCCAGAGTCCAGATAATTTTATAATTCCCAGCCCACATTTAACCCAGTCAAAGTACATCTCACCAGTGTGTATCTAACCACTGCATATCTAATCAGATTTGTGCCAAGAATTGTTCTTTAACATAAATAGCTTCTCTTTTTCCTCCCACCCACTGCATGTATTTACAGACCTCTTTGTTTTGCAGGGCTGTACAAACCCAGCTCCCCCTGGTTCTTTGTATGGTTGACTCTGAGTTCTCTCATGTTTACAAAAACCTTTCCAACATTTTTTTGCACCTTCCTGGGTTGTGTTACCTCTGCCTTGCACCTCAGTCTCCAAAGGGTATCTGTGGGTGAGCGACAAAACATTAAATGAAAAGCAAACTTTACCTAAACTGATAGTTAATAAAGGCAGATAAGATACAGTAAAACGTATTTCTGACCAACTTCAATGGTTCATTTTTTTCCAGCAGCGTTTATTCAAAGCTTCCCTCAGACTTGTAAAGCTGAACTGACATGAGACAGCTTGAAGGTGAACTCAGCAATCAAATCCATGAAATCATTGCTTTGCAAACAGTCAACCCAACAAGATGCCTGAAAGCCATTTCCTCTCTTTTCTGAATTCACTTCCTGAATTTTAGGAATTAGACATTTAGGAATCAATCCACATGCCTGTGGATGGAACCATTTACAGAGCTCTGGGTCTTCCAATGAACGTGCACTGATGAAGTTCATTCCATTTGCCATGTAATGTGTCCCTCTTCCACAATATTCAATGCCAAGTTGCCATGATTTATATTCATAACTTACATTACCAGGGCTGAGACACTCTCCTGAGCTCAAACAAGTCTTTGAATTAACCATTTTTCCTTGACTCATATTGTAGCCAGATTTCACAATACTGCTCCCTGCACCTCTATAGTGTCTGTAACATATTCATGTGTTGGGTTTGTTCATTTTTTTAGGTTTTGTTTGAAGCCTCCCTGGTTGGAAGACTTGAGCTACCATGATGATAGACACAGTCACCAACAAACCTCCTTTGGGGGAACACCAAAATGCATTTGGCTGCTCCTGAAACAGGAGCTGCAGCACTTACCCACCCTGCTCCTCTTAATGCAAACTGATCCCTGTGCATTTGGAATTAATTTCCATGCCTGTGCAAACACTTTGCTTTTTAAAGGAGCTGTGATTTGCTATGGCTCTGAATAAATGATGTGGCTTTCAGGGCAATGCTTGCTGCTAATTAATCATTTGCCATGAGATCATGTCTGTGAGTTCCATTATAGCCTTGAAATTTATCCCTAAACGGGAATAATCAGTGACCATTGGCTCTAAAAATACATGGTTAATATTGCTTTTGTTTTCTTCAGACATTCAGGACAGTATGGGCAGGTAGGTAGGAGTTATTCCTGCATATATATGTAATATAATTATTTTTTATTAGTCCACAGATGTTGTAGGATCTACATCATCTTCCTCCAGCCACGTCTGCTGGAGCAATAGATGGTCTTTCCCTGATTGCTGTCCACTAGGGAACAGGTCCATACCCTGCATGGGGATCCTATAGGAAGCAGAAGGACTGAGGAGTGGGACACAACTCAACCTTACCTCCATTTAGATCCCAGTGAAGCCCCAGCATGGCCAACAAAGGAGTTTCATGAGCCTTCTCCACCTGCTCCCCAAACATTTGCAGGGATTTTACCTTTGCCTCTTTATCTTCTCGCTTTTATTGTTTATCCTGCCCCAGCACGTGGAGCCCTGAACCAACAGAGTGTTCCATTGTCCAACCCACACACAGGCACTGATAAAGTCCCTTGTGGGAGGTCAAAGAGGACATTCATGACAGAAATGGGATCTAAACCCAACTGCCAGCGCCTCCAGCCAGGGCTGTGAGTCCTTTTGCTGGACCTTGCTCCTTGCACCAAGGAGAACATTTCAGCGCTGGTTTCATTTACATCCAGCTTTAAAAACACCTTGCAGATGGTTGCTTTTAAACAAATTAAGGCCTCGGGCTTGATTTTCATTGCACTTTACAGCAATTACATGCTCAGCTCTTCACAGCTGTCTCAGCATCTGCTTCCCCACACAGGGCCAGCAGGACGTCCCACCCAGGCAAACAGGGGAATGGCAGGCTGTCTCCATGATTATCCCAGGCTTTTGAAGACCAAAGCTGAGTGAGGACACCTTCTCTGAGGCACAGCACTGACTGTGTACAAGAGCAGTGGTGAGAATCTGCTCAGATTAAGTACTTGTGGTGTCCCATTTGCTCAGCCCTTCCCGACAGCACACGGAGTAAACACCAGCCCCTTTATGAGCTGTTTGTTCCCTCATCTGTCACACAAATTCACCATCACATCACTGCAGGTTTTGGAAGAAATGCATCTTGTTCCCTCATTTGCCAAAGAACAGCCCTTGCCCTTCATCAACAATGTTTTCTCTTCCACGCTTGAGCTGCCTCCAAAGGACCCCTTTTTCATGCTGAAGTTTTCAACAACAAGGGCATTGAGACGTGGCACCTTCTCCTCCTTCCCTCCTCTCCCCTGCCCACTCTGTCTTCCCTCTTTTGTAAGTGACCTATTTGGATGCAGCACAGTGAAGGACAGGATGGGCTTATCCTTTTGCCAGAATGATTCCCTCTTTTTTTTTTTTTAGCCTCATTTTTTTAGCCTCATTATCGTATTTCAAAATAATCTCCCCCTTTATACCCATATTGCCCTTCCACTGCCTTTTATCCTTCAGTTTTTGTGTGCAGTTTCTCTTTTCCTCACTTCCCTCTCTGCTATTTCTGTTTGAGTTTCTATATTTTTTCCTTCTAGAGAGTTTTAAATTCCTTTTGCTTTTCACTTTTTCTTTATTCTCTTGCTCCCCCCACCTGCCTCCCCTGCCTCACTGATGGTCCACTGCTCCAGCAACAGCTCTGTTAAATAAAACAAATAACTAAATAAACAAACAGCTCAAGTTTATTCCAAAACCCAACAGCCCTGCAGCTGAGCTTTTTGAAAACCAAAGTAGGTTAGAGCTTGTCAAAGCCTGCAGAGAAGGACCAGCTTGTTCACTTATGTTAACAAGATTTTTAAATGCTTACAGGATGTTTCTGTCAAGTAATACCAGACTACTGATACTCAGCAACACAGATTTCCACCCACCTGCAGACAAACCCCCAGGAATGTCTTCCCCTCCCTTCTCTTACTCACTATTTGACAGCTGTCCCTGTTACAACTTCCCAGTGTCCAAAAATAAGAGATCCAGGGACTTCCTGAGCCAGTAATGGAATCTGCACCTACGGATCTGCACCCTGTGATATTTGTTTCTAGCTTTTTTTTCAGCCTATTTGTAAATTGGTGTCCTCAATATCCACTGACCATGAGCCAGGCTGGATGGGGCTTGGAGCAGCCTGGGCTAGTGGAAGGTGTCCCTGCCCATGGCAGGGGGTGGAACAAGAGGATCTTTAAGGTCCCTTCCAACCCAAACCATCCTATTATTCCATGATTCTATGCTTTTGACACTTCTGCCTCACTTTATACATTTCTCAGATCTTATATGTCCTTTTGGAAATGAAAGGGGTGACAAAATATCCAGTATCCAGGATATAAACTTTCTGTGGATTTATGTAATGACAGATTTCTTTCCATCTACCTTTCTGAAGACACTAAGCAGTGAATTTTCTTTCTCTTTTTCAGCAATTTACTCCCTGTCCAATATATCCACCCTTTTCCCCCACAAGACAGTTCAGTGATGCTTTGCATTGAATGCTTTCTGTGCCTTTATTACTTCCTTGGCATCATGACATTTTCTGGCAAATCTTCCGAGTCCCTTTTTGGATTTGGCTGCCCTAAGTAACTCTGCACCACCTGCAATGTCTGCCACCTCCCAGTTCACTCCTTTTCACCAGGTTGTTTAAGAGCTTGTTGAACACCACACATCCCTTTGCAATTCCACTGGGAATAGCACTCTGTTTATAAAACTCACTGTTTATTCCTGCATTGTGTTTCCTTTCACCAGCTATTGAGCCAAGGCAATACTTTCCCTCTCATCCCACTGCTCCTGTCAGAGCCTGTTAAAACCCCAGATAGACTATAATTAAAAAAAAAAAATCAGCCTTGTCTTTATTATCCAAGGAATCACTTTATATTTCCTTTGCCTTTAAAGCTCTGCACCGAGACACTTTTAATCTGAACCCACTTGGAAACTCAGGCATGTGAAATGTGACTTGCTGGTAAAGCAGCAACATGATGATTTGCACATATTTCTGGAAGCAAAACCAGCTGCTGCTACTGAGTTTTCAACAGGTGCCTCCTCCAAAGCAGCATAAAAACAGAAGGAAGAGGAATACAAGGAGAGGGGGAAACTGGAAGAGGGCAACCTACCCATCTCCTCCCCACCCCACACACGGCTCAGTCCTGCTCACTGAACCCCACTCGAAGTCATCAGATCACTCGGGCTTGAAATGCAAACTCAACCATTTCCCAAATTTAACAATCTCACTCTGGGACTGACTGTCCAGTCTGATCTCTCCAGGAACAGCCACTTATATGGCTTTTAATTTCTTTCCCACACTTAGTCCACGGGGACTCATTTCACGGGTTATGGACGTGTCCTACCTGGGAGCGAGGCAGTTAGGATGAGAGGAAGTAAAATGGATCTCTGGAGCCTCTCCATTGGAACATTCTCTCCTGGTCCCCCAGGCAGAAAGCCACCAGCAGTCAGTGCATCCTCGAGGAGAAGCTGAAGGACAAGGACTTATGAAGTCTCTGCTTTGCGTCCTGTGCTCAATGTGACTTTGTGTGACCTGTAATACCAACAGGGGGAAAAGATTAAATGAGGGAAGGTTTGGAGGGAGAGCAGAATCTTTCCTCAAATAACTGTTTCAAAAGACAGAGAGGAACTTCCTTCAGCAGAGAAATCTCCTCCTACAGACCTCACACCTCTTGTGCCCTTAAGGCCCTCCTGGCTATTACAACACTGCTGCTTCAGGACCGACTGGGTCAGGGGAGCTCCAGCTTTACCACTGATGTTAATCATGAGCAACTGGGAAAAATAACTCTCTGAGCTGCCCAAAATTGTGTGTGTATCTGCCACTGGTGTCCTGGCAGACTAATGAACCCTGTGCTCCATCACTCGCTGCCATGCAGGGCACCGGCCACTCCCTTGGGGTCAGAGGGGCACAGACCTCCATTTGTAGGGGTTATTATGCTGCCTCCTGTGCCAGACATCCTTCAGGAGAGGAGGGATACACCCAGAAATGTTGCTTTGATGTGTTTCTGTGTGCTTTACTCCAAAACTAGCATTCCTAGTCATGCATTTCCAGGGAGAGCTTGCTGTCATCATCGCTGTGGCAGTCCTGTCCCACAGAGGCCACCCCGGACAGGAGGAACAGCTCCTGCCACTCTGACCTCTCCATCTCACCTGCCTTGGGGCAAGGATGAGAAATGTGAAATCTCCTCCCAGCTTCCCAGACTGAGCACTCAGAAAGGCTGATAATGCAAAGAAGGTCCCCAGGTTTATTTCCCTGAACCTCGGAGTGCCCCTTAAACCCCAAAATAAACCACCAGCGGCTCTTCACTGTGGTCAGAGATAATACACAGAGCCTGGGTGTGAGCCACCACCTTACTTCTGCACTTTCTGCCATTCAGTGTTTGTGATTCACCTGTGAGATATTGTTCTCCTCCCTCTCAAAATATGTGGGAGTTTGCACTGCTTGGTTTACAAACTTCTCCCCTGGGAAACCGAAGCTTGACTCCATGAAAGAAGTCAGGGCACAGAGGATGTGGGTTTGTGGCCAGGCCACACTTCTGGTCAGGAAAGTGTTTCTGATTTGGGGGTTGTTCTTTGTGGCAGCACATTGTGCAAGGCATAATGACTTTTCTGCTCAGCCCAGCTGCCATCCTGCTCCACGTTTTCCCTTTTTACAGGCTTTCAGTTTACTTTAAAAACTTAGGGGACAGCCCTGTCACCTAAACAATAGCTTAAGCCAAACCTGTGGGTTTATCTCTTCACCTGCTTCTTCACAGGCTGGTTTGGGTTTGCCCAGGGCATTTTGAAAGGTTTTGGCTTTTTCTCACTTCTCAGGTTTCCTGTGTGGCGAGGGAGGGTCACTGTGGATGGCCTGGAGGGATTTCTCCTGGCTCTGTCACTGGGATGGCTCTTGGCACGTACACAGATCAGTCAGTAGTTACAAGAGTCAATATTATCTGTCACACGAAGTGAAACAGCCCAAGTGAAGCGGCAGGAAACAAAAACAAAAGCCAGGGCAGGGTCCTTTTCCAGGAAGCCGTGATCCCCAGCAGGATCTACAGGGCTGGAGAGAACCCCCCTGGCCAGGGCAGCCTTCATACCTAAAAATCCAGCTGCACCCACGCAATCTGAGCTGGGCAAAGTTTTTTTTTGTGGCAAAAAAAATGAGCCGGAGAGAATCTGATGCCAAAATCCGGGGCAAAATCAGTAAACACCGTGGGGTGAAGCAGAGCAGGACGGGAGAGGGAGGTATCTATAACGTTTCGTTTCACTTTGTTCCAAAACGGACTTTCAAAGGGCCAGGAAATATTATCTGATCCTCAGATGAAACAGGATATTTTGGCTGAGGATGAATTAAATGCCTGGGGTTTGTCCTGTGCCGCTTTTCGCCCTGCAGGTGCAGGGGGTGACTCACATCGCCGGGGCTGCTCTGAGCTGCTCCCTCCCTCACCCACCACGCAGGCAGGGGGATAATGACAATGCTATTGCCCTAAAGGAATGGCAGCTGGATCCAGCCTGGCACACAGCAGGGCTCCGATGCTTTGGGACGCCCATCCCGACAGCCAGGAAGCAGAGCAGGAGATGGGAGACACAAAAAGCCTCTGCTCACCCTGCTGCTGCCGCCACCACCCCAGGGCAGCCTTCCCGCTGGGGCAAGAGCAGGGGAAAGGCTTAAATTATCCTTCACCCTCCAGCTCCTTCTGCTGGGAAGCCAATAAAATTCCTGGAGGGGTTACCTGGATCACATCTCTGGGTGCCGAGAGGTTCTCCCACCGCCTTCCCTTTGGCGACAGGTCCGGCTGACGCTCCCAAGCCAGGGAGGAGGAGGAGGAGGCTGGAGGTGTTCAAAGCGAGGATTCCCGGATTCCCTCACCTGTTGTCCAAGGGAAACCTCCCTCCCGGTGTGGGGGTGACCGTCCCTCAGCCCTGGGGCGCTCGGCTGCCCCGCACTGTCCCCGTGGCACGAAAGGGTGGCCTCTCCCCTTCCCTCCGCCCCAACACGCCCGTCGGTCGCCCTGTTAATGTTTAACCGGTCCCACAGGAGGAAGTGAGGCACGGCCGGTGACACACACACCGCACCGGGAACAAACTCCAGGCCATGCGAGCCCGGGGGCTGGGTGGGTGCCAGCGCCTGACCCTGGGGCAGAGGGATGCTGTTCCTCCAGGTGTTCCGCCACGCAGGTGAGTGGGTGGCACCGGTTTTCCCGCTGTAATGGCACACGGGAGCGCGGAGATGCTGTGGCACCGATTTGGTTTCCCTCCCCCCCGTCACGACGACACAGGTGAGTGTGATGGTGCCTGGCACCGCCTTTACCTTGTTACAACGACACAGGTGAGTGCCAAGGTCCTGGCACCGGTTTTCCCCTGTTGTAATGACACAGGTGAGTGTGAAGGTCCTGGTGCCAAGGCTGGAGCTCATCCCACTGTTCCAGCCATACGGGGCACGTAGCAGAGAGCAGAAGTGCCCGTGCCAGCCGTGCCCTCACCACTGTCACCCACGAGGTCCATCGGCAGCCCCTGGCAGGGTGAGGGGATGGGGCAGGGCCAGGGAACATCCAGGGGGAAGCAGTTGAAGGAGGTGGGGCGAGGGAAGGGCTGGTGACAAGGCTTTGCAAAGCTTTGCATGTAAAACTTTCATGTGTAACATTCTACATGGCACCAAAGAGCCCATCCAGGGGACAAGGCTGGGGACGGGGATGCAGCAGGCTGTGGCAGAATCACAAAATCCCAGAATCACTGAGGTTGGAAAAGCCCTCCAAGATCATCAAGTCCCCCCTGTGCCCCATCCCCACCTTGTCCCCCAGCCCAGAGCACTGAGTGCCACGTCCAGGCCTTCCTTGGACACCTCCAG
>JAWWLV010000001.1:114375540-114391040 GCA_035041135.1 Platyrinchus mystaceus
TCTTGCAGCCTTCCTCTTCCTCCCAGAGCTGAACTGCATCCTGCACATTACCTCATTGTAGGTCAGTGAGTTGAACTGATGTGACACATCAGGAGATTTTTGTGATGACTCCATCTGCTGGGAAGCTTAAATAGTAAAGAAAATGCAACTTTCCTGAAATATATTTCCTACTAAGCACAGCAGCAGTTGTAGCAAGTAGAAATTAATGCCACAATGGAAGGTTTCAGTTCAACAAAAGGAAATGAAACATTCTGCTTGGGGAATTGTGACCAATTTCCGAAAAGACATTTCAAAAACTTTGCTTTATTAGAAAAAAAGAAGAAAAAATAAAGTCACCCTGCCTTGTTAAAAACAATAGTTATGAAACATCCAGGAAGATTTATATTTTTTTTAACCAGTTACAATTTTTTCTTATTGCTTTCTTGCTTTTTTAAAGTCTAAAATCCCACTTTCTTGTTCCACCCACAGCCCCACTTTTATAACAATGTTCTTGAAATACCTTCTGTATAGTTATGTCTGAATAAAGCCAGAGGAAGACAAGGGGTGACATCTAATAAGCAGATTCCATCACTGGTTGCCCAAGTGCAGAAGGTTAAAAGAGATTGACTAGATTTTTAGCTTGAACTAATATAGATAAAACTTTGTAAAGTGCTTTGGAAAGGATAATAGCTGCTTTTAAAACTTTTACAGAACTGCTGAGAAGAGATTGGCTCTGTCACCTTTTTAATTGCTCTTCAGGTAGATTTAAGCTTCTGTTAGATCATCCTTATCCTTTTCTCTCTGCCAGACTAAATCCTTGCTCCCTCAGCATCTCCACACCGGTGCTGTGCTCTAGACCTTGGCCCACTTGATGTCCTGCCACTGGAATTCTCTACATCCAGCTTGTGCTGAGGGGCATAAAACCACACTCAGATTCCCAGTTGTGTCTAGTGGAGGGGAATAATAGTTTCTCTGAATTTGCTGGCAACACTTCTGGGATGTTCCTGCCTGGTTTGCAGTGAGAATGCACTGCTGGCTTGTGCTCACCCCGATGTTCATTTCACCCTGGTCTCTTCACTGAGGTTTTTGTCACCCACTGTCACTTAGGTGGGACCACTGCAGCTCACACCTTCAGGTGGTTGCACCTGATGTGCAGAACTTTGTGCAGATCCTTCTTGCTGGATTTCACAGTATTTCTGTAGGCCCAGACCTCAGGCTGATGAAGGTCCCTTTGGATGTCATGGTTACTGCACCTGAGCTGCTGCCCCACCACAGGGACTTCATTGGAACACAATCATGTAGGTTGGAAAAGACCGCCAGAATCACTCAGAAAGGTTGAGTTGTGGCCCAGAGCATTCACTGTGTTTATATCCTGCTCTGGATCTGACCCCAGTGGGAATCAGCAGGAGAGCACCTGTCACCTCCACCCACACACCCACTGGCCTGGCTTCATCAGCTGGAATCTCCCTGGCTGAATCTGATGCTCAGTGAACGGATTCAAATGTCCTTTGTTTTTCCTGGGGCTGCTTAGGCAACCAGCACAGGCATTCATATTTTATTAACTATTTATTAGTGCCCTGTCAGCTCCTTCCTCACTTTGACTTGTCTAATGAGCCACAATACTGTGATGAATGCAACCTTTGGCACAGGTGGGGAAGGGTGTGGGATAAAGGCATTACATGATCAAGTGCCTGAATCCCCAGCTGCTGAGGACAACCTGCATGCCCAAGGCTACCCGTGCCCCTGACTGTTCAAAAGATCAGGTCCTACGTTTGCCACTCTGATTTAAATGGAAAGTCATTTTGTGAATCATCAGCCTGCACACCAGGCAGATTCCCACCTCCCACTCCAGTTCCTCTAGACACTTCTTTCCATTCCTTCCTTTTTCTTCTGCCTGTAAGTAGGAGGATTTTTACGCATTTCTTCCCCCCAGTCCTTCCAAACTCGTCTCTGTGTAGTGTGTAAACTGCTGGAGCAACCCCCACATTTCTTGCTCTGGAGTGTGTTAGTCTGGAACATAAATCTACACTGCTTGCTGTGCTGTCCCTCACCAGCAGCTCCAAGGGAAATGGACTTCCTGGGAGCCTCCTGTCATTGCCATTGGGACCATGAGTGCAATTTTTTTATCCCTCACGGGAGAATTGGACAAATTGTCATGATGAGAATCGTTTCAAACTGAAAGAAAGTAGGTTTAGATTAGATAGTAGGAAAGAAATCTTTACTGTGAGAGTGGTGAGGCCCTGGCACAGGTTGCCCAAAGAAGCTGTGGCTGCCCCTGGATCCCTGGAAGTGTCCAAGGCCAGGTTGGACAGGGCTTGGAGCAACCTGGGCTAGTGGAAGGTGTCCCTGCCCATGGCAGGAGGGTCAAAATAGGGTGATTTTTAAGGTCCCTTTCAACCCAGACCATTCTATGATTCTGTGATGGAAAATTAACAGCATTTAAACACCTTCATTCGTAAAATCCCCATGCCCTACAGTTCCATGCTCTACTTTGGGTTATTTAGCTGAGTCAAAGAATATATAACCAGGTGATTTGGGCTTTAGAACAGCAGAGAAGGGGCACTTAAAATATTAAAGCTGATTCAAGGCAAGTGATAGAAACAGGAATAAAATTCTTAATTTCTTCATGAAAATGGGCTTGAAAAGTGGTTTGACCATTATAAGGATTTTGAGAAATGGCTCCCTATTAAAAAAATACATTTTCTTTTCTCTCATGAAGAGCAGGAGAATTAAAACATCTGGAAAAGACTAAGTGAGGAGATAAGCTGCCCTTGTGACTGAATCAACTATCTTGATGCCTACAGGATGCTGCTCTCCAGGAGCAAATGAAGCCAAAGAGATGTTAAGCCCTAACTTTTCCAACTCTACCTCTGTTTTTTTCCCCTCTCTTTCTATGCTATTACTCCTTTCTCCCACTGTTTGCCAAAATATTTAGTGCTCTGCCAGGCATGTTTCTCACTCAAAATACATTTTATCAGCATTAGCTATAGAGATCTGAGACACACAGACCCCTCTTCGTGTCTCACAAAGTTTTAAAACCTTTTAATTGAGCTCAGTGTAGTCTCACTTTTCCTTAATCAAAAGCCTAAGGAAAAGCTCCAGGAATAACAGGGCTGTGCCATTTCCTTTTGGTGTTCCCTGTGGGAATGTTGAGATGCATTTTCCCCCCACGTTGTTCCCACTTTGTAGAGCACAAGAGCTCTGGAGACCCTTTTTTGCTTCCAGCCTCAAGCACAGCAAACACTCAGTGCAAGTTGGGTCTTTGCCTCCCTCCCTCCTTATTTTGACTCCAGAGTTGTCTGAAAGACTGGGTTAGACTGGACTTTCTGGTTTAGGCTGCCAAAGTCAGCTGGGACCAATCCCACCAACAAAAGATGCTTTCCATTGACTTGAGGAATCCTGTTTACTCTCTTCCCTAGGAAAGCAGGTAATCTTTGTCTTGATCTAAGGATTCCTGAAGTGGTGCTGCCCTGAATCTAGGCCCTGATAAATTCTCAAAAACCTTGTAACACCAATATAACTCCTCTTTTAGTTCTTTTATTTCTTTTTTTTTGTGTTGATTATTATAAATCCATAAATCCTCTGTGAAGAATTTCTGTGAGCCTCTAATGAGGAAATTTTTGGATATAACCTTCCTCCAGACTTTCACACACAGGAGACCACAGGATTAACCACTTCCCCCCCCCCCCCCATTACTTCCCTTGCAGTTTTTATTTGACCTTACTAAATCTGCACAACTGGAATGTGGTTCTCCACTACTTTCCTGCCAGCACTCCTTGTGAACCACATTCCATGTTTCCCCTCTGGCAGGTGCATTTCTCCTCCCCAGCACTGAAATCAGGGGTGAGTTGTAGCTGGTAAAACCAAAATATCCTAATTCAGGGACATGTAGATGAAGTCCAGGAAACAAGAAGTAAGAGAGTTTATCACAGAATGACAGGAGATGCAGCTTTGGTGCTGTCAGGAGGAGTGTAAAGCTGAGAAGGAAATTTTTAGTGCTCTTTAATACATCAGTTCCCCTGGCAACATTTTCTTTAGCTTTAGAAATGCTTTGTCTCTGGTCCAAACAGCTTAATTGCTCTGATTATCTTTCTGTTTCTTCCTAAAGAACTTTTCAATGCACGTTAACGTGCCAAGAAAATGTAAGCATCATTCTCGACACTCATTACATCTTTTATTATTGCTTAAGGTCATGTTTTTAGGCTCCCTCCTGAGCTTTACATGCAAAGCCAGATTCTTCCAGGAGTTCAGGGGAAGTGCAAATGTATCCAGAGCTCCTTTAAAACTGGTTGTGTTCAACACCTCTCTGCCAGTGCACAGTAAGTCAGGTGAACACTGCCTTGTCCAGGGCTCCAGATCCCACAGGACTTCCCTGATAAAGCCAGGAAAACTACCATGGGACTACGGAATGATACCCCTTTTCTTTCTTTCCTGATGATTTTGCAAGGCTGCCAGGTATGAGGAACCTCTGAAAACAGAATATCAATGACTATTCCCTGAGTGACCTGCAGGCAGGATCCAAGCTGCCACTGCAGTGATGAGAGAGCAGATTGTCACCATAACAGTAGGTGTTTTACTGGAAGAGCTGTTTCTTTTTTGCATTTTCATGAAATACATCCCTCTGACTGACATCTTACTGCTCCCTTTGGGCATTGTTAAGATCACCAAGTGGAAATGGCAGAGCTGTGTGGGGGTTTTTTAATCAACATCTCCTCTGCACTGTATTTGTGATATCAAGCCTGTGACTGAAAGCTGCCCTTTTACAGTAAGTAAGGTCTCTGGCTGAGATGGTTTCAGATATTTATGTCTCTTTATGTGGCAGAGTAATGGATCAC
Source organism: Platyrinchus mystaceus (assembly GCA_035041135.1). Taxonomy (NCBI): domain Eukaryota; kingdom Metazoa; phylum Chordata; class Aves; order Passeriformes; family Tyrannidae; genus Platyrinchus; species Platyrinchus mystaceus. The sequence continues at coordinate 114,380,355 of JAWWLV010000001.1, forward strand.
TGATGTATTTCGGCTTTCTCTTATACAGGAGCAAGTAAACTTTATATTGATATTCAGGCTGAGAAAGTTGGGGCTGTTCAGCCTGGAGAAGAGAAATCTCCAGGGACAACTTAGAACCCCTTCCAGTGTCTAAAATGGGCCTACAGGAAAGCTGGAAAGGGACTTTTTACGAGGGGATGCAGTGATAGGACAAGGGGGAATGGCCTTAAAATGAGGGAGGGTCGATTTAGAAAGGAAGAAGTTTTTTTTTCAAGGAGGGGGGTGAAAAACTGCAACAGGTTGCCCAGAAAAGTGGTGGATGCCCCATCCCTGGAAACATTGAAGGCCAGGCTGGACAGGGCTCTGAGCAACCTGATCAAATTAAAAATATCCTTGCCCATGGCAGAAGAGGTTTGATTAAATGACCTTTAGGGGTCCCTTCCAAGCCAAACCATTCTGTGATTTCAGGGTTCTATTTGGTCTTTCCTTTGCAACACAAAATAAAATCGTATTAAATCTTAGGGAACTGGTGAGTACTGAAAGATCTCAAGAACGTGGTAAAGATTTACATGTTAATAGGGTAAAGTTTGCAGTCCTCTCTTCTTCCCTATCCCATGCAGCACTTTCTCCAGGAGGTTCAATCCCAGTGGGCTCTGGCACCAAACCTCCTGCCAGAGTTACACCTGCAGGGCTTGGCCTCGTTGTGAGGGGCTGACATCCCAAAAATGGGCTGGGGGGAGCACAGAGGGGCATCAAACACCCTCACCCTCAGCACTGAGCCGCTGTTCCTCCCCCTCCTCACCTCAGGAGGCGGCATCACTCTCACACCACATCTCACTCCTGCTCCCGGCTCAGCTCTCTCTGCTTTTTAATCCCCTGGTTGAACCTTCACCAGCAGAAACACGTGTAAAACCTGCAGGTCCCTTTATGTACTCGAGTCAAACATTTACTTACAACTGCTGTTTCAGCACTAATAATTAAATTAAACATGAAGGGAAGAGGGCTGCCTGGAAGATCTACAAGCTGTGGAGGTGTAAATCACACCACATAACTAATTTATGACATTCTGTGCCTGCAGCGGTTTGTAACTGTAATTGTGTAATTGTAGCTGTGATTTCTGAGGAATAGAAAGCTGATTACACTCTATCCCTGCACCCAAAGTCATAAATTAAAAAGAGGTCAGGTCAGGTCAGTGGCTGAATGCAAGGAATGTTGTGTACATGGTTCAGTTAGAGACATTCTAACGAGGCACTTGGATTTATATTTTCCCCCCCACACAAAAATAACGCATTTCTGAATTTGTCAAATGTTGTTTCTCCACCGTTGAAATTTCCAATTACATTTTTCCGTGAAAATGCACTTGAGTGAACTTTTTAGAAGAACAGCATCCAACCAGGCTTTGAAAGAAAAATCTCCATTTGCTCTGCCAGAGCATGTGCAAATTCAAGGGTGTTTTTTCAGGCTGGATCTCCCATGTGCTGTACATATCTCCTAAGTCTCTGTGACTCAGATTCTTTCCTCTATCCACTGTGATATTTGTAGGTATTTCTAGAAATACAGTGGTGTAATAAAATAATGAATTTCTGCGTAATGAATTCCAGCTGGAAGCCGAGAAGCACAATACATCAGAAAGGTAAGGAAAACACAGAGATAAAATAAAAGATAAAGGGAGAACTCTTCTGTTTATGGTTTTTAGGTCGTAACTGCTTGTGTTCAGCAGACAATCTGGTGGCCTTCAGCTATTTCCCATTCCTCTTTTTAAGTGATAAGGGAACAGCACTGTGCTTCCAGCTCCCAGGGAACATGTCAGGCAGCCCCAGTCAAGCAGTCCTGGCTGTGGTGACACAGGCAAAGTCATCTCAGGCTGGATCTTGTTCTTCCAAAAGGTATCAGCTGCGGTTAAATTTAATTTCTTTTCTTTGTTCGATTCCATTGATATTCCCTAAGGCATTTTTTGAGAAGGGGAGAAAATTCAGCAGTTTCAGACTCAGATTCAGCCAAAACAAGTGCTGGTTCCTGCCCTTGGGTCAAAACAACCCCCTGCAGCTCCAGGGGAAAATGCCTGGCAGGAAAGGCCCTGGCTCTGCAGCTCCCTGACAGGATGAAATGTCAGCAATTTGAGCCAGGAGAGCTTTACACTGGATATTAGGAAGAATTTCTTCATGGGAAGGGTGGTGAAGCATCGGGACAGGCTGCCCAGGGAAAGGGTGGAGCCACCATCCCTGGAGGGATTTAAAAGCCATGTAGATGTGGCACTTGGGGACACGGTTTAGTGGTGGCACTTGGCAGTGCTGGGTTATGGTTGGACTCAATGATCTTAAAGGTCTTTTCCAACCTAAATGATTCCAAGGTTCTATTAATTTTAACTGGAAAAAGAGCAAGACCCTTAACTTGACCACATCCCGAAATATTAATACATTCACAACCAGAAAGATAAGTGAACACACAAAACAGTGGTAACAAAATACTTTACTAAAATATCATCCATGGAATAGCTCAACATTCCCGTGATCTATGCCAATAATGCAAACATCCTCACATGTTCCATGTCAACATCATACAGTCACCTGCACAAATCCAAGAGGAGCAGCATTCCTGGCAGACCCAGTACAGCCCTTGTGTTCTGTTCAGCTCTGACAGAAGGCAAAAGTTTCATTACAAAAATCTACCCTGTGTTCCCAGAAGTGCCTGAGAGGGTTGTACCTCCTCAGTAAGGCTGAACCAGAGGAGCTGAGAGACCAAATCCTTCCTGCACATTTTGGACAATGTCACTCTAAACTAAGAATATGTTGGTTGATGGGAGTCATGAAAAAAAAACCATTAATTTTTCTGTATTCAAAAAATTATCTTGGGAGAAATAGAGTGTGTTGGGATGCACAATTTTAACCAACTCTCTGTCAGCTCTATTGATTTTTTCACTCCTCCCTGTTTAAAGGAGAAGCAGTGGAGTGACTTTTAGCTGACCTTTTCACAGTTACCCGTAAAAAAACTGATGTAATGATCATCTGACCCAGAAAGCATAAAAATGTTAGGAGAGTGCTCTGCTTTCACAGACAAACTGCCCCCAAATTGCCTAAATTCTTCTATTAGCCTATACAAAATGTAAAAAAGCCTATGCACACTGCAGTATTTTCTTTACAGTTCTAGTTTTATTTCTATCCATTTTGTTATGGCATTTCATAGGAAAATATATAGAATTTGGCAAAAGGCCACTAATACTGTTTGACTGTGTTAAAATTCATGATCTGAGGCCTAAGCTGCAAAAAGCTAATTTCATTTAGCTGATACATATGAAGTCACTAGCACAGTGGTTTTGTTTAAATAAAGGAATTTGCCTTACATGTAATCATTTATTTTTCTTAAATCACCTTTTCCAGCAGGACTAATTATTATTAATTTCATATAGACGTGGTGCTGAGGGACATGGCAATCTTGGGTTGATGGTTGGACTGGGTGATCTTGGAGATCTTCTCCAACCTAAACAATTCTATAATTATGTGAATTACCAAACCAATTTATAATTGGTGTGAGCACAAAGAAAATCAGATGTTGAGAAAAACGATGTGCAGCAACTAAAATCAGGTCTAAACCAGTCAGTTCCCAACTAAATTCAGTTGGGAAGCTGCTTGGCAAAGAGAGGAAGAGGCTCCCTGGATCCATAACATTTCAACCTGAACTCATTTGCTCCTCAGCAGAGAGAGTTTTAAGCCAAATGCTTATAGAGAGGCCATCAGAGGCTTAGCAACATAAAATCAGAGGGGACAAAGTATTTTGAAGGCAGCAACAGAGGCATCTTGCACAGGTCACTTGAAATGACAAATAGACCCTCTGGAAAAAGCATCCTGAATGGGATGGTTTCTTGGAGCATTCCTGAGGACCTTATTCCTCAGCAGAGTCTGAATTTCACAGAATCACAGAATGGTTTGGGTTGGAAGGAACCATAAAGATCATCTATTTCCAGCCCCCTGCTGTGGGCAGGGACATCTTGCACTAGGATTTAGCCCCAAAAATGTAGTGGTAGAGTCTGCAAAAGTGATTTAGAGAGAATAGCACCATCTTCCCAGTTAGTAGCTGTATCCAAGTAATTAGGAACACCCCTGAACTCAAATAAGAGCCACAGCCAAGAGGTTGAGCAGAACTTGGTCCTCGGGGGTAACTTTTTTTATGCTGATACAAAGTCCCAGACTGCTCAAGTGAGACAGATTTTAGTGCCCCTCACAAGCAGCCATGGTTCAGGGAAACAACCCAAAATTCTGTCTCCTGAAGGAGACAGATATCTACTTTATCCTTTCCCACAAACTCAGCCTGGGAGAAGAGCAGGAGCTGCAGGAGCCACCACAGCTCTTGGATGTCGACTCACTGTGGAGGTGAAGAGCTCAACGCACCCAAATGTAAATGGAGATAAAGATCCCTGGGATTGCACAGCTGGACCGGTCCTGCCAGCTGGGATAAAGTTGGAAGTGAGACCTACAAGCAACTGCAGGATTATCATATTATTTATTATTATATTATTATCTGAGAGCGAGAAGAGGCCAATATGACATGGGGCTGATTATGCTGTCCCAGCTCTCAGACCCTCTATCCCACAAGACAGGGAGTTAGGAAAGACCAGGAAGCATTCCTTTTGCTCACCATTTTTCCATGAGTTAAAGGAATAGCCAGCCTGCACCTTGGGCACAAGGGCAGTGAATGGCAAAAGGCATTTCTGCAGGTTACATGGAAAGAACTGGGATTAAAAAGCCTGACCCAACTCACCAGCAGCAAAAGCACTCAGCAAATAGCTGAATTTTAAATAAAACTGAGATGTTTAAATATTTCATTTATTTTAATAAGATATTTAAAGTTTAATAAAGAAGATTAAAAGGAAGAAGGTTATTCTTCTGCCAAACAAATAAATATTTTTTTTTTCATCATCAGTAGTCAAAAATCAGTGCATGGGCTCAGGTTACTCTACAGCAGAAGAAAAAAAATAATACATTATTACTGTTACTAAACACTTTTCAGGATGGGGAATATTCCTGCTGAAAATATTTATCCTGCTCTTCAGACACAGGCAAGTAAAAAGAGACACCTGAACAGTCCAACCTCAATAAAAATAAAAAGAAACAATAAAAATAAAGTAATAAAATCTCCTTCGATGTCTTTCCTCCTGCTCCCTCCTGTGGGTGTGTGGGGATGAGCCCTTCTAGGTGTCAAATCCCCTCAGCTCCCGGCCCATTTTCCCTTTGGGAACAGCTCCACTTTTACGGCTCCCTGAAAAGAAACCATTTCACACATATTTACAGGCATTTGCTACTTCTTTGCTGATCAAACTGACCTTTCCTGTTCGAGAAAGAAAACCGAAGAGGAGCATAAGGCGGGATTTATGAGCTTCTTTCTCCCTCCTCACAGCCCAGAAGTATTTTTTTGCAGCATCTACTACTGTAAAGACTCAATTCTTTACCTCTGGAACCTACAAACATCCCAGAAGTTTCAGGATCTTTGCTTGGGAACGAAACAAGAAACAGGGCTCCCAGCCTGAGGGATCCCTTGAGCACATTATCCCACTGGGTCTTGTTTAAAAGAGAAAAATCCTCCCGTCTTTTCCCTCACTCACCCAGTTTCTCACAGCAAAAAAATGTCTGAACCACCATAAGTGACTCTGGTTTAGCCTTGGGAAACCGTTTACAGAAGTTTTCAGGCAATCAAAGGGAGCCACAAATATAAAAGATGTCTCTGGGGTCTGTTTTAATCAAAAGAGCAGGACACCCTCCACTGGCTCCAACCACAGGTATTTTCAGCAGGAGGTACATCTGAGGGAAGAGATGCAGCAGCTTTACACATTAACCAGGTGACCTGCAGTCCCCAAGGTTGTCCCAAGAGCATTGCATGGGAAAATTCTTCCATCTCTGCAAAAAAAAAAAAACAAACCTGTGTGGAGACTGAAGGAGGAATCTGTGCCAGGATGCAGCTCTGCCCACACAGAGCCCGCTGCAAGGGCAGGGCTGAGGTTCCCTCTGCCAGGAGAGGAGCGTCCTGACAGCTCCAAATATCATTCCTTAAATGCCTGCACAGATGGGTGCAGGAATCTATCAGGGGAGACCAGGAGGATGGTGCAAATTTCATTCTCTGAACAAAAAGTGCTTTAAGTTTAGCACTGCAGGAACGTTGCCAGTCCTTTACCAGCAGGATTTGGAGGGCAGGGCTGCAGGCCTGGATCTTCCAGGAAGAAATAATGATTGTGTAGAGAAGGGATGCAATGCAGTGAATGGGACAGAAAGGGATTTGCATGTTCTTGGGCAGAAACTGAGAATTTCTTCCTGGAAAGGGTGGTCAGGCATTGGCAGGGGCTGCCCAGGGAGGTGGTGGAGTCCCCATCCCTGGAGGTGTCCAAGGAATGACTGGACGTGGCACTCAGTGCAATGGTTTAGTTGATAAGGTCAAAGGTTGGACTTGATGATCTTGGGGGTCTCTTCCAACCTTAGTAATTCTATGATTTAAACAACCATTTAAAAAGTCTTTAATTTGCTGGACCTGGAGTTAATTGGGAGTTTTGCTGGGGTCAAGAACAGCCCTGTAAAAGCAGAGCTTTTCAGTGTGTTTATTCCAGCAGGGAAGGTGCTAGAGCACCTCCCCATGGTTTTCTGTCACCAAGTGGTTCCAGTAGCTCAGCTGCTCGGATGGTTCCACTTCGTGGCACATCACGATCTTCTTAAAGCGGGAAACAGAGAACCTGATCCTTTCTGGAAAAAATGTCTGCTCTGAATGGAGCTCCTCCAGCCTGATTTTTAATTTGGCAAGGCACAGTCCTATGAACACGTCCTCCAGCTTAATGAACGAAACACTCTCAGAAACGTTATAGATCTGACTGGCAACGTCACTGGATAAAACATATCCAGTCCCAGAACAGAAGGGCGGGTAGGTCTTCCCTGGATACTCTTCCCTACTCACATACCACTTGCTCCCTCTTCTCCTTATGGGGTACTCATGCAGTTTTAAAAAGCCTGTGAAGAGCCCAGTGGTCTTCTCCTTCCTCAGGAGCAGCTCAGTGAGGTAAAAAACGTTGACAAACACGTCTGTGTCGGTTTTCATCACAAAGCTGGACTGGGAACAAAACCGGTGAACCCACTCCATTCCCATCATGGTCTTCAGAGTCAGGTTGTAGTAAGTGTCTGTGAAGTTCTTCTGGATGATATCCCTGTACTTCTGGCCCTCGGCAGCGATGTCAGCCTGCTGGCTGGGATCCCCAGCGCTTCCCAGGAGGAAATACGTCACCAGGCGCTTCCCGGCGACCGTCCTCTCCTTGCCCCAGGTCTGCCGGATGGCCATCCTGGCACCCAGGTGCTGGCACGAGGATGCCACGAGCAGGACGAGGAAAGGGGGGTTCTTGTGGCAGTCTGTGTCTGGGAGCTGGGAGAAGTTTCCCTCTATCCTCCTAAAAGGCTCTGTGGGCAATAGGTAACCTTGGCTGTTTTCGCAGAACACGCAGAACTCGGTCCAGTTGTAAAAAAACCAGAGGCTGCCACAGCTGAGCCCGAGGAGGCAAACAAACAGCCTGAACTTTCTGTAATCCACCTGAAAGCAGCAGGAAGGAACAGCACATTAACAAAAATTACATCTAGTCCCTTTCAGCAATATCTAGCTCCTTTCAGTGCTGTGCACCAAACCCCCTGCACAGGGATTCAAAGCCAGGGTGTCCCTAATTGGAAGCTGCCTAGTTCAGGGCAGTCACCCACACCTGTTTCTCCTCATGCCATCCCCATAAAATGTTCTGCTGGCCATCGAATTCACACTCCTGTTTACTTTAGTCTTCCCCCTAAGCCAACTGTATCCTCAGAAATCCACACAAGCACATCCAGGTTACCCTGGCTGATGCTTCAAACCTCCTCCCCCATTTTCAGCACCTCACAAACCATGATTTAGACCCGGAGTGGAGAAGCAGCAGATATGTGCCCATGTCAGGTGATAGAGAACAACAAGTGGGGTTTTTTTAAATACCATGGTTCTCCATTTGAGCCTGTGTCCCAGAGCCAGCAGGTGTCCAAGGGGCAGACCCAGGCAGCTTCCTCCCATCCTCATCTTCCTCGTGTCCTGTGGGGCTCTTGCATCAACCCAGAAACTGCTCCTGATCTTTCTGTTGGAGTGGCCATGAGTCACATCTTTGAAGCTGGGTCAGCTGCTCTGAAAAAGAAAGAAAAAACCAGCAGTGGGTCACATTATTTGGATGGTTCAGCTTGTGCAGAGTTTAAGTGACTCACTAGGGCAATGCTGAGGTGAGAAGGGGTTGTTCTGTCCCCCTCTCCTTTTTAGATGAAAGAGATCCAAGCAATAACAAGAATGTTCACTCATTTACCTTTGTAAACAGATTAATGTGCTGCACATCAGGTTACAAACCCAAACTTTCAGAGAGAGAAAAATTATCCAACCCGAAAAGGTCACAGCAACAAAAATATTGCACATTTCCACAAATTTAACCTGGTGAGAAGAGTTTAATGCATCAGTTACTCATCCCAGGAACCCACAGGCCCACCAACCACTATTTCAGAGCAGTAGGATGGGGCAATTTCCACCTACCACCTTCTTAAAGAATGGTACCTTTTACCTTGTACCTTGATCTCTGCCTTCTGACCAGGAATGTTCTGTGTAGACTCCCCCACATCACATTAGTGCCCTCCTTCTGCTCCAATTCCCCTTTCCAAGCAATGAAAGGTTTTGCTTTGCAGGCTCTTAAGTTCATTTGAAAGTCCAGCCAGGTGTTCCTGGAACCAAATCCAGCTCGTTTTACCCATAAGAATAGTCCCATTAACAGCAGCTGGAATTCTCAAAAGCATGGAGCAAGTAGAACTGGAGATCCAGTTTACTGGAATTCCTCCCACTGTGAAATGCATTTCTGCACTGATTCACTAATGAATTTTGAAAATATTTCAAGAGTTCACATTTCTTCTGGCACTTATATTTAAATTAACTTTATCCTCAGAGTATTCCTCAGATCTGTTTTTTCCTGCATGTATAGCTCACAGTAATCTTGTAATTAGCTTTAAAACTGCTTTAATTAAATTCATATGTGAAATTGTGTGATTATACATATGCATGCAGAAATACATATATATATATACACACATATATACAAAAGATTATACAAAAATCTGCTCTGCATCTGTTCTCATGTTCTTCAGTGGCATGAGAGGAAACACATGAACATCCTGAAAACAGTGATTTTAGGAGAGGATGATGTTCTGAGGTTGACAACAGAGCTGCACCAGAGCTGTCACCAGCTCTCATGAGACTCTTTGAGAGTCTGATATTTCTCTGTCACAAGAATTCCAGAACATGGAATTCCTCCAAATACTGTTTTAAGAAGGCCATTGAGATAAATTTGCTATTAAAACCCATTAAAAACCTTTTCACAAATACTCAAGAGCAAGAAACGATCACTCAAAACAATCATTTTACAGTATTTCAGTAGAATCAGACTGATGTGATGTGACCATATTTATTTCTTGTTTCCAGGCTTGGGCACAGGTGACAGATCTTAAATAAAAGCATCAAAAAGGTTCTTATCCTGGGCAAAGCAGCCTCCCAGCTGTCCCATTCTGTCTCTCTGGAGCCAGAGTGTCTTCCTTTTTCAGTCCATGGATGAAGCATCACATCTTATACAGACATATAAACACACACACACACCCCTGGGCAAGGCAACTGTTTGTAAACGCATGTAAACTGTAAAACATATTGCAAATGGCCCATATGTCCATGGATCCTTCCACAACAGTTCCCTGTGTAAGGACCAGTGGGTAGGCAGTGGCCTGGATAAGGAGCACACAATTCCCAGGGCAAAGTCTCCTTTGGTTCTGATGGCGTGAAAACTGGAAAATAACCAGCTTTTGTCACTGGGTTAATCATCAAAAAGCAAATTTGGGTTTATCTGGGACTGGTAGGAATGGTGTCCGCTGTCTATGGGGGGCCGTGGTGGCCCTTTGTGACACGGGCGCCTTCCAGGGCCCTTTGTGACACGGGACACGGGGGTGCCCGGAGACCTTTGTGACATCCCAGAGCCCTGCCCTGCCCCAGGGGTATAAAAGGGGTGCAGAGCTCAGTCCATCCCAGCTGCTCCCCAGGAGCGGCTCCTTCTCTCCTTCTCTCTCTCTCTCTTCTCTGCAGGAAAGGACGACGGACATAGGATGGACGGTAATAGGACAACGGAGATGGGATGGATAATAAGAGGATGATGGAGATGGGATGGATAATAATAGGACGACAGAGATGGGATGGACAAAGCCAAGGACAGGACGACGGACATGGATGAGGAGAAGGGGAACCCCAAGCCCCAGCCTTTCCAGGCCTCCTCTGCCTCCTCCGCCTCCCCGCGGATGGAGCTCAGGCTTCCACAGGATGTGGAAGAACCCCCAGGATCCTGGAGTGCCCATGGGCCAGACCGACCCAGCTGGATCCACGCTGGGACCAGGATTAACATCCCATCATGTGGATCGACGTTGGGACAAGGATTAACATCCCATCATTGTGGATCGACGTTGGGACCAGGATTAACATCCCATCATTGTGGATCGACGTTGGGACAAGGATTAACATCCCATCATTGTGGATCGATGTTGGGACCAGGATTAACATCCCATCATTGTGGATCGACGTTGGAACCAGGATTAACATCGCAGCGACTGGATATGGATCGATGCTGGGATGAGGATTAACCATCCCATGTGTGGGTTGATG
>JAWWLV010000001.1:114446225-114461582 GCA_035041135.1 Platyrinchus mystaceus
TCTCTCCAGCAGCTCCATGTCCTCCCTGTGCTGTTCCCCAGGGCTGGAGCAGCTCTGCAGGTGGGGTCTCACCTGAGTGGGGCAGAGGGACACAATCCCCCCCTCACCTCCTGCCCACGGTGCTTTTGATGAAGATTTGAAGGGGGGGAAGTTCATAAAACATCACCAAAATCACTGGGAATAAAGGATTTTAGAGGTGCCCCAACCCTGAGCAGCAGTAAGTAAGACTTTGGAAGACCTGAACCCTCTTTCTCTCATGATTTAGAACCTTGCAAGATATTCCCAATTCCTAAACACCTCTGTGACTAGCAACAAAATAATTTTATTTTTCTTACTACTTGCTCCAAGCCAAGCATTTAGTGCTTTTTAGAGCTATAAATAAGCTCCCCCACTTAATGAGTACTTCAATATCAGCTAAGTTTTGGAGGAGAAAGAAATAAAGTTGAAGATATTTAAAATAAACTTCTGAATCCTCAATGGCAAAAATACAGATTAGAGCCACAGTGAATTAGATCATTCAAGCATCTGATCCAGAGCACCACAATGTCACTGGGTTCACTGCAGGCACTTCTACAGTGTTTATTAACATGAAAACAAGTAACAGTGAGTAGGATGACAGTGTAGCACATGGAATAGAAAAGTTTTTCATTCTTTACCAGTGATCTGATTTACACCAGAGGAGGCTGGACCCATCCTAATTGAAATTCAAAATCAGCACCACAGGCACTTTGAAGAGATCACCAGTGCTCCTAGGACAGTTTAAACTTCCAATTTAAACTCTTTAAGGATTACATTAATTCTCGGGAAAAGCCGTACAAGGCTGATGCAAAATTTACTTTTAATAGGATTTTAGTGATATATTGAATTTTGTGCTAACTCCTTGCACGAGTGGATTTTATTTGATGTAGACTAAAACTCATTAAAGGTTCATTGAAAGGATACCTCCCATCCATGTTCATCAGTAAACATGGAAAACCGCTCCAGCTGAACACTTGGCACTGCAGTTCTGAATCAGAAATGGGAACACACGCTGCCTTCTGAGATTGCTACAGCTACACACACCCCCAGCACACCAGAAGGCAGGAAATACAGGGGCACGTTGCCATGTGAAGATTCCACACTTTTCCTCTGGAGCCTCCAAAGGAGACCAAAACAAGCCAAACAGGGGCAAAACTGCTGTCCATGCACAGCACATGGCAACTTATAAAGCTCCTCGAGCAGCAAATGAACGATTCCGGATTACCAACCCTGAAGTTTCCAACCTCCTCCTTTTCTTTTTCTTTGGTTTTTTTGTTCCTTACATTTCCTTATAAAAAAGAAGGAATGCTAAATGTCAGTAGTAAATTTAGAGCTTCAGGCTTAGTGGGAGAGCTGCAAAGCTCCTCAGCAGTATTCCAGTTGGAATTTTGGTGAATGACCCCCGGTTCGTTTTCTAGAGATGATGGTCCCATTAACGGGGTGTTTTTTGGAGCTTCTCCACTCTGGAAGCTTCTTAAAGAAATGGAGGTGGTGCCAGGGAGATAGAGATGTAGTTACAGCTCTGTGCAAGCACCAGCCAGTTTGTTTAGCCGTGTCATTGGCAGTGAGGGAGTGCCAGAGGAAAACTGAAATCTGAGCTCATCTGGGAACTGGATATAAAAGGAAACAGTCCTTTCCCGGTTCCCACCTCCCACGGACTTCCAACCTCCCTACTATTCACATGCCCTTCCCTTCAGCTGATACACTCTGCTGACAGCTACAGCAGTAGATCTCAATGCTAAAAATCATCAGTATAACGTTTCAAGAGAAACACACACCCCCCCAAAAAAAAACCCAAAAGACAAAGCACCAGGCAAACCAAAAAACTCCCCAAACCCAGGGAAAGGGAGGGGGGTGGGGAAGAAGTTTTTCTGCATGACTTTATTCAGCTCCAGGCTCTTTCTCAGCCAGAGTTCCCTTTTTGCAGGAGGAGTGTCCTAAAGCCTCTTTTAAAAACAAATACATTATTTTCTACTGCAGACAACCTGCCTTCGCTTCTGTGCAAACACAATATCCACTTTGTCCTTCATCAGTGAATGTATATGGCATATACTTTTCCAAACATCAGTAAATCTATTAAATGACAGATAATTTAGATGTAAATGCCAAAACTGTGGGAAAAGCTCTCATGCAAGTTAGCCTGCACTAAGAGGAACTCTCTACATCTTGAGCAGCTTTCGAGAATAAGGTGCTCAGTGCACAATAAAAATAAGGTTTATTACTGCTAAGAATTCCAGTTTTTTTCTCAAATGCAAGCTCTGTCCTGGCATCTTCTAGGCTAATTCCCCACCCTGATCCCAGCAGTAAGAGGATGTTAAAGGAATCACCTACCGCTGTGGACCCCGAAGATGTGGCCACAAAGACTTTGATCACCATGTTGGCAGTGATGGAAGTGAATCAGCAGAGCCTGCTATCCACAAATCACCACGATCCCAAAGAGGCAGCTCCTGGGCTAACCCGGCTCCTAAATGGATGCCCCCTCCCCCAGGCAATCCAGCAGCTTTGCCCTCTCCCTCTCCCCTGGGTTCCCAGGTTTTCCCACTCCATTGGCTCTCAGGTATTTTGGGACGAGGATTGGTCCGTAAGAGGAGCCATAGCAAGGGGTTTGCACCTGCCCCCGGCCTTATTGCATTAGATTGACAGGGTGGCAGCCCAAAAAAGGCAAGGGAGAGTAGTGCACCAATGAGACAGGGCTGGAGAAATATTTGGGAGAGGGGGAAGGGACGAGTGAGAAGGGACAGGGAGCTGGGGGCAATCACAAAGCTGTCGGGTTGCACGGGCACCGTCGCTGCTGTCGCCTGCACTGAAGAGCTTGTGCCTTTGCCCTGATCACAAGAAGGCTTTGGAGTTATGGCTGGAAAATTTAGATTGTAGAAGGGGAAGGAAGAAGGGGAGGGCAAGGGGAGCGTAGATGCAGAAGTAATTATAGCAGAGAGCACGTTGAGATAAGCGCTGGTTACGAACGCTCTCAGCTTTAAAGAATTCAGCTCATCGTCCTCACCGCAGGCTCGGGGACTTCCCTCCCTGATCCTGAGGGGGGTGATTTGGCTGACTCCATGCACCCAGAACCTACAGCTGCCTTTTCTCCCTCTTTTTGCATCACCAGTGAAAGTTTCTAGGGCACGAGGTGAAAGAAGAGGTTCAGAATACTTGGGACACCCCCCCCTTTCATTCTACTCTTTATCCAGGATGCTCTTTTTCCATCTGGTTGTCGCCTTCTGCCCCAGAGATGGTCACAATTCAGTGGCTGCCTGCACATATTTGCTCAAGGAGGTCTCTGAGCATGAGAGGTATTTTAAGAATGTTAAATGATAACAGATTACTCTCAAATTTTAAGGACAAAGTTTGTTTCTGCTGTGAGAGACCAACGTGAGCTCAGTAAAGCTGTCCCTATGCCAGAGGTGAAACTGGCCTAGGTTTTAAAAGGTGCTTTGCATATTAGGGTTGAATATAACAATGTCCTGAAAACACTTACAATGGAATATAAGACTTTATTTCTAGGATTGATTAGGTAGGACCAAATGCACTACTAAATAGCGTAAAGTAAGTAGTAAAGATGCTATTAAAAGGAAGTTTTTTTGTCTGTGCAAACCCTAATGTGAAGCTGGAAATGCAGTACTCCATGTATGGAACTGGGATCCTGAAAACCCTCACTGAAAACTAAAAATAAAACTATGGATAGTTTACACTGTGTGGCTCACCATCTGTCATTTCTTTTTACTTTTGAGAGACAACAGGAGGTCCAGCAAAAAGCCTATTAAAAGCAGGTATTTTCAGAGCATTTTCCTGTAAAACAACAACAAAAAAAAAACCCACATAAGTGAAAAAAACATAAATTACTGCCAGAAGTTCTTTTACATGCTTGTTTCCCAGGAGATTTTGGATGTGAGTATAGCCTAGGAGATGATGGGCCATTTGGAATTTAATGTTTTCAAATTATTAGTTATTAGTTATTAGTGCTCTGAAGAAGTACAACCAAAGGATGCAGTGGTCATTGGCATCAAAGCATACTGATAAGGCTTGTGATAAAGATGTTAATCATTTCACAGAATCACAAAATATACTGAGTTGGAAGGGACCCACAAGGTCATCGAGTCCAACTCTTAGCCCTGCACAGGACCATTCCCAAGAGTCACACCCTGTGCCTGAGAGTGTTGTCCAAACACTTCTTGAGCTCTGGCAGCCCTGGTGCTGTGAGCACTGCCCTGGGGAGGCTGTTCCAGCACCCAAACACCCTCTGGGGGAAGAACCTTCTCCTAATATCCAACCTAAACCTGCCCTGGCACAACTTCAGGCCATTTCCTTGGGTCCCGTCACTGGTCACCACAGGGAAGAGATCAGTGTCTGCCCCTCCTCTTCCCCTCACAAGGAAGTTGTATACCCAAATTATACTCAGAGTTGTAAATATTTGCACCATTGAACATCCACAGTCAAATTCTGGGGTAGAATTGCCAATTAACTCTCATTCCTGCTCCACTTCACCCCTGAAACACTCCCTGACCCCCACGTGGAGACGCCATTCCTGGAGCTACAGGGAACGGCAGGTGAGGGCTTCAGGACACGACTCCCACCCCAAGGAAAACATCACTTCATTCTGTAGGGCTTTTCCCCCTTTTTCAACATAGGAATGTTTAGTTTAAACCCGAGTTCGGGGCCTGTTGGGTCTGGGCCATGAGCTCTGAGGGCCACAGGCTGTGACTCCACATGTGAGGCGCCTCCATGGCTGTGGCACAGCCAAATTTTCTTTAATATGCCAGTGGGTGTGGAAATATGAGGGTGGAAATACACACAGAGGCACCTCTGCTGGGTGCAGGGTGAGGGAAGAGGGAGGGAAGGGGTGAGGCCCCGATCCCAGGGCGCTGCCGCCATTTCCCGCGGCAACGGCGATGGAGGCCGGTAATGGCGGCGGGGGAAACGCTCGGGAGGCCGTGAGGGGACACGACACATAGCAGGATGGAGAGTGGGGAGGGATGGAGGAGATTTATTGAGAGGGCAGGGGACAATGTGGGATCCCCTGCCTGGGGGAGATAGGGGGACAGGGAGAACAGAGCAAGGGGGTGGCAGGACATGGGGCTGGGTGTGGGATTGGCTTTCCAGGGGGGACACTGAGGGGGCTGCCAGAAAATGGGGCTGGGTGTGGAATTGGTTCTCTAGGTGGGACACTGAGGGGACTGCCAGGATAATGGGGAGGGCTGTCAGGATGTGGGGCTGGATGTGGGATTCGCTTTCCAGGTGGGAAACTGAGGGGGCTGCCAGGACATTGTGGGGGGCTGTCAGGGCATGGGGATGGGTGTAGGATTGGTTCTCCATGTGGGATACTGAAGGGCTGCCAGGACGTGGTGTTGGGTGTGGATTTGGTTCTCCATGTGGGATACTGAAGGGCTGCCAGGACGTGGTGTTGGGTGTGGATTTGGTTCTCCAGGTGGGATACTGAAGGGCTGCCAGGACGTGGTGTTGGGTGTGGATTTGCTTCTCCATGTGGGATACTGAAGGACTGCCGGGACGTGGGGATGGGTGTGGGATCACCTGTCCCAGTGGGACACTCAGGGGGCTGCCGGGACATGGGGCTGGGTGTGGATTTGGTTCTCCAGGTAGGACATTGAGGGGGCTGCCAGTGTCCAAGGTCCCTGAGATGTTCAGACCCCACCAGCCCCTGGGGATCCCAGTGTTCCTGGAGCTCCTCCAGGGCTCAGGGCTCGGCTGCTGCTCCATGGGGCTGGAATTCACACCTCGCTCTCCTGCCTGGGCTGCCCCCCCCTTTACTTACTCTTTTTTTGCACACAGATGACAATTAATTCTTCCCTGTGACAGTGTTGAGGTTTCTGGATGCTCGAAATGGCATTTTCATCGCTGTCAGATGGATTTGGCCCTAATTATCTTTGTTCCTGCATCTTGTCAACATAAATTCTCCTGGTGTTTGTCCATTCCAGGCCCTCCTTCAGCTCCTGCTGTTTTTCTTCTATTGCAATATCTTTCATTTAATTTCTCTGTTTCTTGTCCTTCACCTTTTGTTTTTCTGTCTTCTCCTTTTCCATTTTATTTACTTTTCAACACCTGCTCTCAAAGCTGGATGATGAGGTTCAGCCCACACTCAAAACAAATTAAAGCAGGCTTTTTAAGTTTAATTTCAGCTAATTTGATTTAAAGACAAATTGCCTAGAAATTGTTGGCAGAGCCAAATCAAATTTAAACACAAACACAAATCTATGTACCAAGCTGGGCTTTGCCTAATGCTCAAAATATGATTTCTCATCCCTTAGGGGTTATTGCACTGCCTCACATTTAGCAGGACCCTGGCATTCCTCAGTATTCCACAAGGAAAAGTCGTTCTTGTAAAGGAATTAAGAGTAATGAAACTGTTTTGATTCAACCTAAAATGTTTTGTGCGATCCTGATTTACACTCTTTAATTTTCTTGGGGAGTTACGTGATTCCCCTCCCTCCCAGAAGAAATTTAATTTAATAATTTAAAATGAAATGCCACCACAAAGCAAAAATGCCAACAAAGGACTTAGAATGTTCCAGAAGTATCTTCTCATATATTTTTTTTTTATTGAAAGCTTCTTGTTAAAATCCATCTGAACTAAAATATCATTTTAATACCCCTCAAATTTCTTTTACATAGTTGCCATGCCCGTTTCAGAGACCCTCAAATATACAACTTATTCAACTACTGAATGAAATTCTTCAGCTATAAAACTGTGATCTGAGTAGTCTTCATGTGATAGCAAGAAAATTAAATGGACTGAACAATACCCCAGGAAATAATTTTTATCACAACCACAGCTTTTATTAAATTGTGAGGTTTTATTTACAAGCTTTTTTTTGTTGTTGTTGTTCTTACAAAAATAGATAAACAACATCCCAGAAGTTTAAGAAAAGCTTTATTTCAGTCTCTAAGTCAGACACTCGGTTGTGCAGCTTTAGGTGCTTCTATATCCTCTATCTGTAATATTAATATGGCAGCCAAGGTGGTTTTTGTTCTATTTTAGTGCATAAGTTAATATTGTGATCTGATTGACTACCTAATTCTTCAAAAATATTACTGAATGATATTTTTATGACGTGGATGGAAAGTTAAAAAGACTATAAAAGCACAGGTAGAAACACTCAGTTTCTGGAGACTCGAACAATTCCTTTTATGTAAATACTGTAAATCCCTTTGTAGGTGTTGAGAATAAAAACAATCACGCTCCTTTAAATTAAATCCTGGAGAAAATGTATCCATGACAGGAAGCAAAGTATGGTATCTATTTCCATTTAAGTGGAAACACCTTGCAAATCTTTTAAAAAAAATACAGGCTGGCACCATATTAAATTCTGAGATAAAACCAGCATATTTCATATTGCAGTTCATTTTGGAAACAAATTACAGACCACACAATTGTTTTCACAGATTAAAGAGAAGTGCCTGGGTTGGTTTTTAAGGGAACTGAGTTTTTCTTGGGATCATTTGATACATCTGAACACTTTTGGGGTGTTTATGTGACCTGTAACCAACTCAACAGCTCCAAACCACTCAATGACGTCCTGATTCCCGACAGGTCACGGATTTCCATCTTCTATCACAACACAGAACGAACTCAGGTGATTTTTTCCCCCCCTATTTCCCTGCCAGGAGTCGGAATGTGGCCCAAAAATCAGAGAAACTGAAGATCTCCCCAATGCACAGAAGTACCAGAAGCAACAGGGTCATGATTTTTGGCCACCCAGCAGAGAAGGCACAGGGGAATGTTCTCCCACTGACCTTCCCAAAGGCTTTGCC
The DNA here is from genome assembly GCA_035041135.1 of Platyrinchus mystaceus. Classification (NCBI taxonomy): domain Eukaryota; kingdom Metazoa; phylum Chordata; class Aves; order Passeriformes; family Tyrannidae; genus Platyrinchus; species Platyrinchus mystaceus. The sequence goes on from JAWWLV010000001.1 coordinate 114,454,008, forward strand.
AGGCATTGACTCGGGAACAGTCAGGGGCAGCCAGCCTTTGGGAACAACAGGAACTGAAGAGAAGAAAGCACAGAAAAATGGCAAAAAGAAAACAGGAAATAAGAAAAAAGGTCAGTGTCTCTTCCCCCAAGGTGATAAAAAAGGTGGGGGTATTTTTCTAGTAGTATGAGACTCTTCTGAGAAATAGAGTTGTTCCTTCTCTTTGGCATTTTTTTCAATCATTAGGAAAACAGAGGAGGCTGTTTTTTCAGTGAGAAAATATAATAACTCATGTTTCAAACACTAACAAGGGGTTGGAAAAGAGATAGAGATTCCCTGCTGTGTTATTCCACAGTCCTCAGAGATCCAAGAGGCAGAATAATCACCTGGGCTGTGGGAGCTCCTCTGGAATCCTCATTCCTCAGCTTTAACCTGAGGGCTTGAAAATTGCTCTCCCACATTTTGGTTTCCGACCTTGCATCTCATGATGAGCCTGAAAATGCCTTTCATCAGGAAAAGGGTTAAAAATGATGCACAGAAGAGTCAATTTTTACCAAAACCCCCCCATATTTTGGCCACTTAGTCATGTAAAACGAAGTTTATGTCTCAACAGGCATAAACAGAGAACAAATACGTAAATGCACATGGAATTTATGTAAATATTACAGTGAAGAATCATTCCATGTCTGCATGTTCTCACATCTAGACCCATCCTTTCCTAAATCCTACCACCCCACATCAAAAAATGAGTGTTAACCCCACAACCCTTTTCCTGCTGACCTTCAAAATCTCCTCTCGATCTGCCAAAGCTCCGAGATGCAAATCAATCAAACAAAAGAGAGAGAAACCACTGATTATCTCTGATATTATCTGTTAAATGCTGCTGTTAGAAGTCAGAATGGCACTAAACAAGCAGACCAGAAAGAATAATGACATTTTTTAAATCTAGTTAGCAAAAGAATCATTATTGGCCTCTACCTGTATTGGATAATTTATTTTATATTTTTACAATATTGGATAAACTGGTTATTATATATATATATATATAAATATATATATATAATTTGGATATAGTGGTTATTTTTACTTGTTCATGACTACTTGAAATGAAATATAAAGCTTTTATACTATTTTTGACAGCTTGTACAGGAAGGTATTTTCTCTTTTCCATCCCCTCATTCCATTCTGGCAAAATAAAATAGGATCATAAAGTAATTTTGTAAATATTTGCATGACAACATTTGTGGTCCTCTTGTAGCCTTCCTGTAGGGGAATTGTGTTACAGAAAACAGTGGATTCAACAGAAATTCCTGAAAAGATCTGTCTTTTGGTGTTGGGGTTTTTTTAGGTTTGACCTTGCCTATTTTATCCATAAAATATTAGGTGATGTATAAATCATAATAAACTTCCAGCAAAATGCTGCCTGAAAAAGAGCTGGAGCAAAATTGAATATACGCCTGAAAAAGGGGAGCACACTCAGATTTCCAGCCTTGACTACTTTCAAATTCCAGTTCTGCTTCAGGAAAGGAAAATGGGAGTAATTCCCTCAGAACTCTCCCAAATGGCAACAACACATGAGGATGTAGCCCAGAAATATATATTTTTCAATTTGTGTTTAGAAACCCTTCACACAATTGCACCTGTTCTATGCTCATGAGCCTGTAAAAATGTTTAAAAAAAATATAGTGTAATTCAAAGGTGGCTTGAAAGTTCTGGAAAGCTGGTTAGAAATTCCATCTGCAGGGACTTCCAGCATGTGCTGTTGGGATCATGGTGGGTTATTCTGAATATCTGCACATTGCTGCCCAGTGCAGCCACAGAAAAACACAGGGATATAAAACATTTAATGGATTTACCTGTGGAATACCTGAATCATAGAAACACAGAATTGTTTGTTTTTTTTTTTCCTTCATCATGCATCCATTCAAGCTGTAGGTCCTTCCTCTTGGGGACCTTTCTAGCTGGGCTGACTTTGGTCCACCAGGCCCCAGATTGGGCCTAAATTAATGAACTGTGTGATCTGCAGGGAGGAAATTTATTTCTATTGATTCTGGAGCAACGTTTTAACACAAATATGCTTCACTAAGTTATTCCTGTTGGCCCAGTGCAGCCACAGAAGCACACAGGGATATAAAATATTTGATGGATTTACCCGTGAAATACTCGAATCAGAAAATCACTGAATGGTTTGGGTTGAAAGGGACCTTAAAAATCATCTCATTCCAACCCCCTGCCACGGGCAGGGAATTTTCCACGGGCAGGGAATTTTCCACGGGCAGGGAATTTTCCACGGGCAGGGAATCTTCCACTAGACCAGGTTGCTCATTGAACAGAGGAGTATTTGGGAATGTTGTCAGACACACCAGAGCTGTGGAGTTGGATGAGCAGTGTAGGAGTTCCTGTGAGCACAAAAGCCACTCAGGGATTTAGATACCCCCAATAATTCCCACATTTCACGGCCACTTTTGCTCTCAACAGCAGGAGGAAGAACATTCCCAGCTCCAAAGACACACCCTTGCTCCCGTTTAACCCTGCAGAGCAACGCGACCGCCCAGGACAAAACCGCGGCGGCTCAGAAAATCTCATCAGCCACTCTGCACAAAATTAAAGAGATGAAGAACGAAATATCCGATCTGAGGAGAAAAATAGAAGCCTCGAGCTTAGAAAACCACACCCTGAGGCAGCTCCACTGGAGGCAGCACAAGGCAATAGGGAGGTACAAAAACTCCGAGAGCAACTTGGAGGATGTTTTAGCCAGGCATTACGCCGAGGTGAGGGGTTTAAGGCAGCTCCTGAGGGTGTCCCAGGAATCCGAGAGGATCACAGCCAAGGAGCTCAGGAATGTTGAAGCGGAGCTGCTGAAAGCTGATGATGATTTGCAAGCCTTGGTCGCCCTGTTGGAAGCCAAAGGGCTTGCGGGGAGAGAGGAACTTCATCGCAGGCTGTCGGTCCTCACTGAAAAACTGGAAGCAAAGGATGAGAAAATAAAGGTAATATTTGCTTATTATCGTGTTTGTGGGACATTGGATCATGGAATTGTCCTGGTGGGAAGGGCCCCACCAGGAGTGTGAGTAGGAGAGGTTTGGGGACAGGAATAGTAGAAAGGTTTTGGCTGCTTCTTGTCACATAAATGATTTTGATACAGTCCTATAAAATTTTAATCCAGAGCTGTCCCAAGTGTAAGGAAGTTTAGGAGAATGTCATTAATCTCCTTTTAATATCTCGTGCATCTTTACTTTATTTGACCCTTGGACAGAAAGACAGGGACAGCTTTTAATAAAAAAATGGAAGAGTGACATTTCCATTGTCCTTCAGGAATTACTTTCTAATTTCTATGGGGTCTGTTAGGCATAAAATTAAATAAATAAAGAGCCAAGAAATCTTAGGGAAAATGAAATTATAAACAGCTGAATTCAGCCCCTCTTTTGAAAATTTTCAATTTACAGAAGTCCTGGTGAGCAGCTATAAAAAGCACCCAGGGTTGGGTGTCCACCCTACAGGTTTAGAAATCATAATTCCAGTTCATGGCACTGGGTTCTGATGATAAAATACTCAATAAGATGCTCAATAAATTACTCAAATTGTCATTTACAGCAAATTCCTTATTCTGCCACAGTTAACAGCTCTCTGTGAACAGAAATATCTTAACATTTTTCAGAGATAATTGTATTTATTTATCCATCAGAAAGGTGATGTGCAGCCTTATTTTTATGATTGATGCCAAAGCCCTTTGCTTTTGCTTAGAGAAATTAGGTTTTAAATCAGTTTTTCTTATTTTGAAAGTAACTTTTCAGATCCTTCATCATAATTTCATGTAGTGTTAACAATAAAAGATAGTTATCCTGATACAATAATTATTATATAATTACTACTATTATACAGAATATAATCAGTTTAATTTTCCTCATATTAGCACACTTTTAAATCTAGTAAGAACTGAAGTTTTTCAACAATCACACTGAGTATATTCATATGGTAAAATATATCATTTTTTAAGAGCCTTGAAGCGCAGCTGAAGCTGAACAACAACACCTTTAGTCGTCAGCTGGCAAATGAGAGCAAAAAGGTTCTAGAAGCTGCAATAATCACAAAGAATCTGAAAATGGAAATCAACTCCCTGCACCAAAAAATTAAGGTATTGAAGGTTTTACACAGGTTTCTGTTCCTGCGAGAAAATTCCAGGTTTTAACGTTACTTATTCCTTTTGCTCTTTTATGTTATTTATTAAGGGGATTTTTTGTTTCCTGCTTGGATCCGAAGTCAAAAAAAGTCAAAATATCAAATGATGAAATTGTTGTGTGGTCTATTTGTCAAAGGTTCAAATTAGTTCAATAAATAATTGAAACAGAGATTAATTGAATAAAAATCCACACCAGTGTGTTACTATTTTGCCAGATCTGGGTCAATGTATTCACTTTAAATGAGCTCCCTTAGAGAAAAATCAAATCAAAATGAGCCAAAAATTTGCAAAATTAGAATTTAACGGGAAGACTCATGGAAATGTTTCAGTAGTTTGTTTAAATTCCAGCTTGGTTTTTAGACAAATGTTTTTGGGACAAATAAGTCCAGATCAACACTTTCTGTAGTGCTTGTAAACCAAAAATACAGGAAAACTAAATAGAAATGAAACCAAAACTGCCAGGAATGAGATGCCATTTGAGTTTTAATCAAGAAAAACAGTGCATCTTCCAGAGAACCTTAATTTTCATGTTTCTTTTTTAATAATTGTGTTTGGAATACAGTTAAAATACTTGTAATTAATTATTTCTTTGTTTCCACGCAGAGTTGATCCCACTGGGGACCTTCCTCTTTCTAAATGGAATTCAATGCCTGTGAAAGGTGTTGTTAAGGGAAGTTTTCCCAGACTTTGTGAAGGGCAGAACAGGCAATTCCTGAGGGATTCCTGGAGATTTGCATCTTTGCACAGGGATGTTGTTCATGTCTCTTCCCTGTCTATCAGGGGTAGAAATTTCCTCCTGGCCTTTCCTTGCCAGAGTCTTGATCTCCTCCTGTGCAGGTGCAGATCTGGGAGATGGGAATAATCATAATCCCAGGAACACTTAATTAAAACTGCCCCAAAATGCAAATTATTGTAAAATCCAATTCTCACCTTAAAGCTTCTCTAAAATATTTCTGTTTCCTGTCTTTTCCACACAGTTTTCTCTGTGTGTCCAGTGCTCTAATATTATATTTAGATCCAAAAAACCTTCTATTGTTTGATCACAAAGAAGCCCAGCCATTCTAATTAACCTTATAAAAAGAGTTTATTCTCCCACATTCATCATTTTGAGCTCCTTTCTTATTCCAGGCCGTTCCAGGTATTCAGACACACTTTCAGGATAAGTAATTTGTCAAAATAAATGAAGCTCCCGTTTTTTTCACACTAAAAACTCATGTGGTGACAGTGGTGCTGAAATCACACTTCTGTGTTTAAGATTTCAGTGAGGAGAGAGGAATCTTGCTAAATAAATGTTAAAACTGTGCTCTGGAATTTATGTCACCACCAAAGCAAGAGGTTGTAAAACAACTGAGCACACAAAGGGCACTGAATAAATCAATTTAATAATAATAATAATAAAAAAAAGAAATAAAGGGGAAAAATTACCTACTCTGGGAAAAAAAAATAGAACAGCAAATGAAAAAATCATGAGGGAAACCTTCATATTCTGAATGTTATGAAAAATATCCTGTAGGTGTTCTTAGCCTGAAAAAGGGAGATTTTGAACTTGGAAAAAAATTACAGATTCTTCTTTATGTAAATGATGTGAAGTCGCTGACAGGTTTCTACCAACATGGGAAAATTAAGGTGGCAGAAAGTTAATTCTTAATGCATATTAGAAGTTTAAGAGTTTTTGTTTCTTCTTAGGAAAAGGATAGGCAGCTTTACATAGGAAATATCTATGCAAATAGGATGCCTAAAACCCTGAAGGACAAGATTGATTTGGTACCTCAGGAGCAAAGTAAGTGTATATTTATTTTTCTTTCCCATTTAGTGACACTTACATTGTTTGGTAACTGGGGGGGATATTCCAAAATAAATGCCAGTGTAGTACTTTTATATGGGCTAAAAAAGGAAGTTGAAAGGCCAATCTGATGGTCTCATCTGAGAGAAAACAACGTGTGCCCTCAGTGATCCTTTGGTTTTTAATTCCAAAGGGATTAATTCCATGCACAGGATTGATGTTATTTAGAATAAAACAGTGGAATGGTAGAAAAGAACAATAGAAATGAAGTTATATCAGGGAAGAAGGGACTCTCTACTAAACAGTACTTTCACCAGGATGCTCAGATAAAGGAGAGATATTTGGGGAGAAATATCTACTCTATGGAATTGTGTCTGTCAAACATTCCAGGAGCTGCTGCCTTGAGTGGGATTCCACTGCCTGATTCCAGACATCAGTGCTGTGTGAGATACCTTAATTAAGGCACATTCTGCCTTAATTACACCCTTAATTAGGCATTTAATGATCTAAACATGGACTGGTCCTAAAATTCCTGCTCCTGAACTGAAGGAGAATTTGGAACTTTCTTCATATGGGTATCAAAGAACACTTAAAACTTACATGGCAGCAAACCTGTCTGCTGGAGATACCACACATTCCCAGAGAATTCCTCAAATTATGGTACCAAACACAAAGTTTCATCATGTTCAGTTGCTTATTTCTTTCCCCTTCATCACCTTTGCATATCCATTGCTCTGCCTGAACTGCAAGTGAACTACAGGGAAAAGACTGGGAATTCAAGGTGTAAAATTAAGAAAAAACATATTCCTGCTTCTCATCCTAAGACAGACACTTTTTTTTTATGAAGCTCTGAATTCCAGTTTCCCACATATCTAATGTTTTTATTAAAAAATTTTACTCCCACATGGCCTTGTACAATATTCCTATTAAATTCTGGCACTTAAACCACTGTTTATTACTTTAGTTTTTGGTTTGTTGGTTTTTCTTAAGCAGGACAAGGGAGCTCAGTTGGAGAGAGAGACATGTAATTAAAAGGTTCCAAGCAGAGCTGCTTGCAGAGCTGATCTTTTGGAATTTTTGGGCCAATAAAGGTTTCATTCTGTGCCAGTTAATCTGGAAACCTAGAGCTGGAATTCCTGACAATACTTTTTTTTTCTCCTTTTCACTGCTGAATTCTCCTTTAACAGCCTTGTAAAGAGCCGCCTCTTCAGTTCATTTTTTGGAGTTGTTTTTCCCCAAAAGTTTTCAGCCAGCAGGAAACTGAAAACGAAATCTGGGGCCGCGTTTTTTAACCCTCCTGATAAATGGCGGAGGGGAGACTTCCTTGTGCGCACAAAACAAATGGATTTATGGGATGAATCCATGGATTCCATGAGCTCTTCCCGAGGGCAAAGCGCGCAGGTGCCACCAGCTCACCTGGGGGTGCAGCGCCCTCTAGTCCCGGCTCTGGGGAACGCGCCGCTCATTCATGGAATCAGAATTAACTGGGTTGGAAGAGACCGCCGAGATCATCAAGTCCAACCCTTGATCCAACCCCACTGTGGTTCCCAGATCAAGGCACTGATGCCACATCAGCCTCATCTGAAACACCTCCAGGGACGGTGAATCCACCCCCTCTCTGGGCAGCCCATTC
>JAWWLV010000001.1:114481029-114497997 GCA_035041135.1 Platyrinchus mystaceus
AGCTCCCTCAGCCCCTCCTGCTGCTCCAGCCCCTTCCCAGCTCCCTTCCCTTCCCTGCACACGCTCCAGCCCCTCAACGTCCTTCTCGCACTCAGGGGCCCAGAACTGGACACGGCACCGGAGCCGAAGGCGTTGGGCCCCGCCGCACACACTGCCCGCTCCGTCACCGCATCACGGCGGGCCAGCGGCTCTCGGCGCCTCGCCGCAGGTCCCCGGGAAGGGCTGTTCCGGGCCGGGAGGGCCGAGGCGGCGACAGCCCCACCGTTCCCGGGGGCGATTTAGCGGCGGCCCCGCGGCCTCCACCGCTCCCTCTCCGTGCCCTCAGCAGCGCCGCCGCCTCACGGCGCCCCCGCCCCGCCCACCACGGTCGCATCACCCCCCGCCTTCCCCGCGCGACCCTTCCGCGCCCGGTCCTCCCCTTCCCCGTCTCCGCTCTCTTTCCCCGCCACCCCCCTCCTCGCCTCCCTCCCCTCGCCCTTCCCTCGCCCTTCCGCTCCGCCACACACCCGCCCCGCTGGTTCCCCGCCGCTCCCGGAGCGCGCCGGAGCGCGGGGACTATTTTCCCCCCGCCCCCCCGCGGGCGCGCCCGGCGGAGGTGTCGGCGGCGGCGCCGTGGCGGGTGGCGCGGCGGCGATGGCGGCGGCGCCGAGGCTGCGCTGAGGGGGGAGAGGGAGGGAGGGAGCGCTGAGGGGAGCGGGGGGGCGGCCGTGAGGGGAGGGAGGGAGGGAGGGAGGGAGGGGAGGCGCTGACAGCGCCGTGCCGAGCCGGGCCCGCCGCCCTCAGCCCGCCATGGCCGAGCCCGCGGCCTCTTCCAGCGCTGGCGCGCCGCTGCCGCTCATTGAATCAGGTAACAGCGCGGGCCGGGGCGAGGAGGTGCCGCCGGTGCCGCCATCTTCCTGCCCCCCCCTCTCCCTCCACCCTCCCCTCAGGATGGGGCACGGCCGCCCCCCCGGCTCAGTCCATCCCACGGGTCTCTCCCTGTGTTTCTCGTAGAGCTTTACTTCCTCATCGCCCGGTTCCTGAGCACCGGGCCCTGCCGGAGAGCGCTGAAGGTGAGTGAGCGAGCGCGGCGCTCGCCGGGGCGCGGGGACCCCGCGCTGCCCGCCCGGGGTCGGGGGGAGGTGGGAGCAGCCGCCCCCTCTCCACGCCCAGCCCTGGGGAAGCCAAATCCTGGTTCGTCCCTCACTCTGTGTTTTTTGTCCCCTCTTTTCCTCTGCAGGTGCTGGTGCAGGAGCTGGAGCAGCACCAGGTCTGTGTGGGCTCTGATGAAATCCCGCTGTAGTTAAAAGTTTCCCTTGCAAGTCATTCAAGTTTCTGCCGCTGTCTCAACTTTTCCCCCGCCTTCAACACACACATTGTTTTGGATGTGATCTGTAATCCCTCCTTCCCCTTCAACCGCTCACGGTTTTTGTTTTTTTCCTTTGTTTAGTTGCTTCCTAAAAGGTTGGATTGGCAAGGAAATGAGCATTATAGAAGTTACGACGAATTGGTGAGACTTTTACCTTTCAAAAAAAAAAACCAACCCCTTTTGATTACCGTGTTAACACTGATGTTTGACCCCTCTACCTTTAAAACTAGGCCCAAACCTTCACCTTCCAGTATCGCTCTGGCTCTGGACAGCGGAGTTATTTCAGAGAAAGGCCTTTAATTTCTTTACATCAGACTAACAAAAACACAAGCGGTGGTTTAAGTTGAGGATATTGTTTACATAGCAGAGGTGGAGCTTGGCGTTGTGCAGTGGGAGATGCCGCTGCCTACACGCAGGCGGGAGCCAATGTGCACCGAGGTTTCATTTCGGAGTTTCAGGGGCAAGGTTGTGAGGCACGTTTTGATTTGTCGGTATTTATTTTGCTGGTTGGCTTCTTTCAGCCCCCCCCCCCTCCCCTTCCAACAGATTAGGAAATGAAATCGCTGCTCAGAAAGCCGAGGGTTGGCAGTTCTGATGCCTGTGAATGTGCTCGTTATCTCTGGCTCCTCGCTGGTCATTGCTTTGTTTCCACACGCTGGAAGGATGGGGGTGATCTCTCTCTCTCAAAAAAAGTGCTTTCTACCCTCCAGGGCTGATGCTGCTTGCTCTAAATGTTTTTTTTTAGGGAAGGGAATGCTCTGTTCTGGTGCTTAATTTTGCTGCTTTTTAAATGGCAAAGTGTTATTTGGCAGTTGAATCTCGTGAAGTGATGGCCTGGGGGTGCCTGCCCAGCGGTGCTTTTTATCTTGCCTTATTCAAGTTGGTTTTGTTTTCTTTAAAGAGGTGTTTAGTCTTGCTTTTTTTCCCTCCTAAGAGTCAGACATTCCAGGTTAATTGATTATTGTAATTGTTCTCCCGTTGTGGAGCACTTAGAGATCTCAGGATCATATTTGAGAAGGAACAAAATTTTTGTTTGAAACATTTTCTTAATTATTTAAGTGTGGCTCAAAACAACAAATTCGATTCCATTTCCTCTCCTTGTCAGTGTGGTCAGTCGAGCAAATGAGGTTTTAGATGAGTTTTTTAAGTCACTGAGAAGCCTAATCTTGCTAAACAGGAATATCTTCAAGCTCTGACTTGAATTTAGCAAAGATGAAAGCAGGATTAAGTTTAAAAAGGATTGTTGGGAGTTTTTTTGTTGGTTCATTGTTGGTTTTTTACCCCATTTCTTCTGGCAAAAAGTGGGGTGTTGGGAGATGTCTTGTGTGGATTCTTCTGACTTCAGGGGTGGTTTTTAACTGTGATTATTGTGCACATACAGTTGTCAGATTAATTCTTTAACATGTGCTGCTTCTGCCTCTTTTTCCTGCACAGTTGAAAAGAAATGTCTGCACAGGGCAGTAGTATTTCAGAATATCTAAATTAATCTTCTGAACTACTTAGTTTCTGCTTTTTGAGGGGTTTTGGGAATCTCTTGTCCCGCTGTTCTCACTCTGAACTTGCAGAGACCACCGACAAATGCAGTGATGGGGTGTAATTACTTCTTAACCTCTGTGTTCATCGTGGCATTTTAAAGCTTTAAAATAACTGTTCCTTCCAAAATTTGAGTGAAACTTCTTGAAAAGGAGAGGGATTGCAAGGTTTGGGATATACACTTCCTGCTGATGGCATGCAAACAAAAAGGGTTTTAATGCTTGGCAGAAAGTGTGCTGAGCTTTCTGTCCTGAGTGCTGTGGCTGGTACTGCTCTGGACCAATTCACGAGGCAAAATTGATGAAGAAATGATGAAAAAGTCCATTTTGTAATCTTTGGACTACCAAATACATTTCTTAAAACTGATCTTAAGCATCCCATGAGCTGATTTTTGTGGCTTGTGGGATAATGTGAACTGTTGTACTGATGTTCCCACCTCAGGAATACAACCTGTCCCTCCACAAGCTTCAAGCTTGGATTTTTTTTTATTATTAAAACAAATGCAAGGCTGTGGCTTTAACTGTGCATTCCCACTGCTCAGGGTGGATTGTGGGCAGCTTTTTGTTGCCCAGGTCTTCCCTGCTGTATTTTTATTCCCACTTTTCTGAGGAGGGAGATCAGCCTTGTCAGGACTTGGCTCATCCGAGGAAGCAGCAGCAGCACGAGCTCGTTCTGCCTGTGTTCTCAGCTGCCTGGGCAGGAGGCCACATACCTGTGTTGGTGTGGCCCTTTGCCTCTCCTGCATGGATTGCCTGGGAATTCTCCTGGATGGATTGCCTGGGAATTCTCCTGGATGGATTGCCTGGGAATTCTCCTGGATGGATTGCCTGGGAATTCTCCTGGATGGATTGCCTGGGAATTGTGTGGCTGCTGGAGGAGCAGAGTGGCTGCTGGCTCTGACTGGTTTCTCCACACAGGGGCTGATTCACACCTCCCCAACAGCTTCAATTCATCATTTTTGCTTTGGTTTTACTTGAGCCTGTTCAAACTCTACTTTGCACCTTTACCTCCTGCATTATTGTGATTGATTGACTTTAAAAGAACAAGGATTTTTTTCATGGAACACCCAGAAAGAAGAGGGGTGGAAAAAAGAATCAAACCCCGCACACATCTGTTCTTCACTGAGCCATCTGAGTGTGTGTGTGGGGGTGTGGAGTTTTTAGGTTGTTTGATGCAGATAGTGTGGGATTCATTCCTGAATGTAGGGGATGACTGTTGTGATCCTTTTGGTTTCAGGAAGTAGGGCAGACTTGTGTAGTACTGGTTTTTCAAGGCAGCTATTTCCAGGGAGATTGTACTCAAACCTACTAGTTTGCAGTTCACTGAGCAAGTGCTGTGTGGCTGAAGGAGTAGCTGCACAGATTCTTGTGCTTGATTGCAGCCACATTCTCCATGATCTTGAGTTATGTGAGGGTTGGAATTTTAATTCTTATTTTTAATACAAATAATGGGGTGAAATGGGCAAAGACACTCACTTGTAGGGTGCCACAGGGGTGGTTATTTGAAGCTTCCAGTAGAAAAATACTGATGTGCAGTGAGTAACTCTTACTGCAGTTGTTTTTCCTAGAGCTCTCCTTTGCTTGTGGAGTCCTCACTGAATTTACTAGATCAGACAGGATTGATTTTGGTTTGGAAGTCGAAGTTAAAAGTTTCAATTTATTTAATAAACCTGTGAATCTTGTTGCTGACTTAAATTCCTGTCAGGTGCTGTCCAACAAACATGTGGCTCCAGATCATTTATTGCAAATTTGCAAGAGGATTGGCCCTATCCTGGATAAGGAGATCCCACCCAGCATTTCCAGAGTCAATTCCTTGCTTGGTGCAGGGAGACAGTCATTGCTACGGACAGCAAAAGGTAAGATTTGGGGTTTTTTTGGGATGGGTGTGATCCAGTGATAGATGTGCATGGTTAAGAGTTTGGGAATGCTTGGGGGTTCTGTCCATACACTGAAGAAAATCATCCATAATTTAGGGAGTGGTTGGCAATGGATGAACATGTACTTTGATACAGAGTAGATTTTAGTGTTGGATTTGCCTCTTGGGGTGTGTCTGGGGCAGGGGTGTTGATGTGTCTGTGTGAGTTCTGTTGGGTAGCTGGATATGGGATATGGGACTGGTTTATGGGATACTGGTGTGTTCTCAGTTACCTGCCCTGCCTGCTTTAAAGGATGCACAGGGAATGATGGGGACTGTTCCATCCTGGGAATTGGGATTGCAAGAGTCAGCAGGAGTGTCAAAATAACTGTCAGTTTGGGATTTTTTTAAGAATGGACATCTTGGAATTACAGGATGGTTTGGGTTGGAAGGGACCTCAAAGCTCATCTCATTCCAACTCCTCTGCCATGGGCAGGGACACCTTTCACTAGCCCAGGTTGCTCCAAGCCCTGTCCAGCCTGGCCTTGGACACTTCCAGGGATTGGGCAGCCACAATTTCTTGGGATAACCTGTGCCAGGGCCTCCCCACCCTCACAGGGAAGAATTCCTGATATCCCATCTAACCCTGCCCTCCTTCAGCTTGAGGAAATTCCCCCTTGTCCTGTCACTCCATGTCCTTGTGAAAAGCCCCTCTCCAGCTTTCTTGCAATCCCCTTTTATGTACTGGAAGGGTCTTGAGATTGTCTCAATTTCATACTAATAAATATTAAATAAATCTTAATTAAATTCCTGAATAAATATTCACGAGAACGTTAAAAATCTTCACAGCTTCGTACTTAGAACAAATAGCAAAAATTCAGTCGAAAAGTTAGTTTTGCCATCATTTGGGAGTAATTCAGAGTTTGGGGGTTGGTTTTGTCTGTGTTTCCCTCCTTCTGTTATTAAATGGGTGTTTGTTAAATGGATGTTTATGAGGTGGATTTTTTCTCTCCTCTGATGCTGTTTGTGAACAGTTTGGGGCCATTCCTGGCTTTTTAGTGGGTTCAATCCCGTGTTTGAGGCCACCTTTAAATGGGCTCTTTGGAATTGAATCCCTCTTGGCGTTTTTGACACGTGTTTATGATGAACTTCAACCAAGTGGTTTTGCAGATTGCAGGAACACTGTTTGGAAGGGCTCTGCATTTGCTGCTCTCCATCGAGGAAGACCCCCTGAAATGCCTGTGAACTACGGCAGCCCCCCAAATCTGGGTAAGCTCTGCTCAGCTCTCCCCACTGCTGCTGCAGCACACCTAAAACACAGGTTTGACACAACAAAAATGCAAATACAGAAAAACCTGACATAATAAAATCTGAAAATCACTTCTAGTTAAGTCTTTAAGTAATATTTTAACGGAAGTTGAATAAAACTGTGGTTTAGAATAAGCCTGTTTTAAAAATGATTGTGATTTCTTTGTGTTCCAGTGGAAGTGCATCGAGCAAAGCAATTAACTGGCTATGCCAAGTTCAGCACCTCATTCCCAGGAAGTATGTACCAGCATGTCAGGATGCACAGAAGGATCCTTGGCCATCTTTCCTCCGTGTATTGTGTTGCATTTGATAGGACTGGACACAGAATATTTACTGTAAGTTGATGAAACACATCCCAGTCTGAAAAACGAGATGGATATCGGTGCTAAAACAATCAGCTCCCTGTCAGCCGAACAGTTTGCTGTAATTAAAGGCCAGAAACATGCAAGAAGCTGTTGCCTTCACTAAATGTTTCTTTCCAGGGCTCAGATGACTGCCTGGTGAAGATCTGGTCGACTCACAATGGCAGGTTGTTTGCCACCTTGAGAGGCCACTCGGCAGAGATCTCCGACATGGCGGTGAACTACGAGAACACCATGATCGCCGCCGGCAGCTGCGACAAAATGATCCGGGTGTGGTGCCTGAGAACCTGCGCTCCTGTTGCTGTCCTGCATGGCCACACAGGCTCCATCACCTCCTTACAGGTAGGGGCTTTCTAAGGGTTTCTGCCTGACATTAATTCACTGGGAATATTGAAATATTTGTGTCAAAAATGAGTACAGTAAAACCGCGAGATGAACGGCTTAGACATCAGTAAATTCCTTCCCTCTCTGGGATTCCTGAGTATTTCACTGAAGGTATTAACTTCTTCACTTAAAGATCACTGCTTATAATACTTGGGCTGTTGGAAGCCAGGGGAATTTCTGGGAAATACCATGTCCTGCTGTTTGTTGCTGGAGACACAGTAGGCTGGTTTATGTGGCTGAGTGTCCTGATCCAGCGTGTGATTCCTGCTATTTCCTGCTCTCATACAGGTTTTTGTCTTAATTTCCAAAAAATGAGTTACTTGAGAAGCACAAAGATGTTCAGTGTGGCATGTTATGGATTGAAATTTGAAGGCCTTGTGCTACATGATGTGCTCTTGGTGGTTCTTTGGATTCAGTCTCACTTTGGCCTTTATAATCCCTTATTTAATATCCCTTATTATAACCGCTTATTTGTTGTGTTTTCCAGTGGAACCAACAGCTTATGTTGAGGGGTGAAGAGCTGCTTGGGAAGCTCAGTCCAAACAAATAATTTTGAATTTTTCTCTGCCTCTGAGAGTAACCTTCCTATCTGCAGTTTCTCTGGCATTCATTGCATTTTTTGTTTGTCTTTTTTAATGCCAAAATTTTTATTTGAGGTGCTTCTTTTATTATAGTGTGTGGATTTTTTTTAATTTAGCATTTCTTAGTGATACTGTAATTGCACCATGTACAATTTTTATGGCTATTTCCAATATTAACAATTGATGAACAGTTTAATCACCTTGTGTTGTGTAAAGTTTTCTGTGCATAGCAATAAATCTGTGTCTTCAAGAAGTATTTCTGAGGAATTCCTGAATTATGCATTCAAACTACCTCATAACTCATGCTCTGCTTAATTATAGAATTTTTGGAGTACATCTGTCTAGGCAAACTTTCTTTTTTTCATTGTCTGCTTATTAGTGTCATTCATGGACAAAATGTTCAGTGAATGATTGTGGTTAGTTAATACCTCAAAAACAAACCACTGAATAAATTGGGTTTATATGATGCAATAATTGAAATGCAGGCCACAAAGTCATTTTAAAGGGTGGAAGATCTTACTTTGGAAACACTAAAAATGATAGTTTAAAATTGTTAGAGCACTGTTAATGTTCAAAAATCCAAAGCAAATCGAGGTTTTACACGAACCTTTTGATAAGTTCATAACCAGTTTTTAAATCTTTCTTTCTCTGTGTGTGATTTCCTTTCATTCCCTGTAGTTCAGTCCAATGGTGAAAGGCTCCATGAGATACATGGTCTCCACTGGTGCAGATGGAACTGTTTGCTTTTGGCAGTGGGATGCAGATTCCATGAAATTCAAGTATGTAAATGGGCAGCTGCTGACCCTCCTATGCCATCCTGTGCTTGAGTAAAATAGGTGCTTTTAACTCTTACCAGCTAAAACGAAAACAATTGGGGGTTTGCGATGAAAAAATGTTGTGGAAATAATTAATTCCCTAATTATTTTAAAGCACCATCACTAATTATAGAATTCACAACGTTGTGTCATCCTGGGAGATTAGTTGGGAAATACATTAACTTCCTACTGCACTAAAAGTACAAAGTAGGACAACAAGAATGGCTGGAAATGTAAAGATGTTGCAAAGCATAATAAAGCTTCTTGTTGGTGTTGGGTTTCCAACAGTCCTGTAGTTTTTTGGATGCCTCTTACAGAACTTCCATGCAGGCTGTGGATGTCCAGGATGGTTTTACATGTTCTGTATGTGGATTGTACCCCCCAAAAACTGGATTATTACCAGAAAGAAAAGCTCCAGGATGATTAGTCTTTGTCTGCTATTGTGCCATATCATGAGAGTTGGTATAAAATGATCCATTCTGCTTTAGAACAGCTATTAAAAAACTCAGAGCCTTAGAAAGCAGATTATATTTTATTATCACATTTTAGCTTTTTAATTCAAACTTGTGATCTTAAGAGTTGCAGCAAAAGCTACAAAAAGCACAGTCTCATGTGAAGAATCTTTCAGGGCTGTAAAACAGTGTTTAAACTTCATCCTTAATTATTTTCCTCTTAAAATTAACTTAAAGGACTGTATGTGAGGGAATCATTGTTAGTTCATGCATGGACTTAAATAACTTTAAGCACTGGGGAGTTCTCAAAGATTTCCTGATGTTCCTGTATTTAAGAAGTCCCTGTTATGTAGAAGTTTGAAGAAACATCCCTTCATGTTTTGAACTGTTGAGAAAAGCCAAGTTTGGGGTGGTGGGACCTGTTCAAAGCATCTCTTGTTTTTTTAAGCAACCGACCACTGAGGTTCACAGAGAAACCCAGACCAGGGGTGCAGATGCTCTGCTCTTCCTTCAGTGTGGGTAAGTCCTGGGCAGGTGGAGTGATTTCTCTTCCTTCCTCAGAAATATAATTGTGATATTTGGCTGTGACAGCTTTCAAATGGACAAAACCTGCAGCTGTGAGTAAAAAATTGTACAGATGTGTATCAGCTATGACATAATTAAATCCTGGGCCTTCCCTCAGCTGACAGTGAAAAGCTGTTGAAGAAAGTGGTTTCACAGAAGTAAAAGTCACCTGATGTTTGTTCAGTTTTGGTTTAATCCCCTGCTACAATGTCAGGGATTTGCAAAACAAGTTCTCTTAAGATCCCACAGTCACCAGCAGTGGAAGTGGTTCCTGCCAGCTGGAGCCTCCTGATTTTGTGCCAGGGATGGTAATAAAGATCCCTTCATTCCTGAGGATCCACAAATGTTCCTGTAATCCTGCTTCACTCCTGCCTTGCACTTTCCTTTCATCCAGTTCATTGGGGCTTTCTGGGAATTTCAGAAATAAAATACAAATCCAAGTGTAAATTGTTACCATGGTCAGGACAGAGCCCAGGGTTGTGTTTGGGGGGTGTTTTTTGATACTTTGGGGTTTTTTTTTGACAGCACTCAGAGGTGCCAATAGGTAGATCTTGGACTTGCTGCCCTCACAGCTAAATACTGGTGTGTTTATACTTCATTTTTACTGGTTTACTCCCACTTTTGAAGCAGTTCACTTGCACAAATGAGACACAGGCTACAGTGAGAGTCACCTCCATAATTCTGATTATCCAGAGCCATATTCCCCACCATCCAAGGCCTCTGTGTGCAGTTTAGTGTTAGAAGTTCTTTGCAACACTGATTTATTTTTACTGTGGCTGAGAAAACTTTCTGGGGCAAGAGGGGGATTTCCTTGCATGTGGAAGAGCATAAAAAATGTGCCATTCTTCAAACTGTTGTGGTGGTTTGTTTTTTTGTTTAATATTTCAATTAGAAATGTTGGTTAATTTCTTACACAGTAGCTTAATTATTGCTTGATTTTTTTTTTACAGGTGGCATGTTTTTAGCAACTGGCAGCACTGACCATGTCATCAGGATGTACTTTTTTGGCTCTGAAACACCTGTGAAAATAGCAGAATTGGGAAGTCATGCTGTAAGTAATGAGTTAATTAGTCACTTGAAGCACTAATGAAGTCACAAGGTAATATTACAAGTGGGTATATTTTTAGCAAGGCTCTCAGTTAATTTTGTTTGCCTTTCTGTGTTTTCTCTTAATATTGAATCTCACTTTCTGTTGCACTTTTAATGTTTGGTCAATACATATTTTGTATGCAGAGAATTTCAGCTCTGAATATAAAATGTGTTACCTGCTTTTCTCTATTTCTCCTGCAGTTTTTATTGTGATAAAAGGGAATAACTAATAGCTTATTTCTTTAGGAGGAGTGGGAGCAACACATTCCTCACCACTGGCTTATGGTATTGGGAATATATTCAAATATGAT
Organism: Platyrinchus mystaceus; assembly: GCA_035041135.1. NCBI lineage: Eukaryota > Metazoa > Chordata > Aves > Passeriformes > Tyrannidae > Platyrinchus > Platyrinchus mystaceus. Next base: position 114,491,631 of record JAWWLV010000001.1, read on the forward strand.
TCAATTGGCAGGCAGGTTATTTAATCTGTTAATCCTTCATGTTTAATTTGGGCTGTTCATAAAACCTGCATTTTAAATGTATTAATGCTTAGTGAATCATAGGCAGTATATGTTGGACTTGGTTCTCCTTGCAGTTTAAAACTCTTTGAAATTATAAAATATGCAGTTTTTTCTTTCTTTCAGGTATTTCCTGTCTAAAATTTTCTAACAAACTGTGGTTTTTCTTCCAGGACAAAGTTGACAGCATTCAGTTCTCTAATGGTGGGGACAGGTATGTTGAAAGATGCTCAAATGTGAACAAAGAAAATGCATCATTTTGGAATTAATAATAATTATTGTTCTTACCTGGATGTTTCCAAGGAGAAAAATCCACATATTTATAACTCAGAGGGGAAATTTGGACTGACCCAGGAAAGCTTCATTTACCTAGAGGAATGTTACCACTTTTTAATATACCCAGTGTGTTTGTGGCTTCATAAACCTCCTCTTCCCCCTCCTTTCATTTCACTGTCAGGAAATACTGTAAAGGAAATAGAAAAAATGCAGTGAAAATGGTCAACAATAAGTTATAATTCTTTTCATCTGATTTGGTTTTGCCTCTAGTTCAGTATCTGATACTCTGCAGTTACTTAAAACACATCATTGAAGTGTTGTCACTGAGGAGTTGAGGATGAAGTTGTGAACTGAGTTTAACTTTGGAACTTCCTTCTTTATTCTTCATGTTTTGACAACTTTATTCAGTTCAGAAAAACCCTCTTTTCCTGTGTTTCTGGAAAAAAAAAGTTGCTGGACAGAACTCTCTTCACACACATGGAAGATTTCACTTCTGTGACTCTTCCATTGCAAAATCGATGTGGTGGTGGTGGTGTGTAACTCCAAATCTGCTTTAAAGCAGATCCTTTGGAAGATAAATTAACCATATTTTAACATTTCTTCAGGTTCATAAGTGGCAGCAGAGATGGAACAGCCAGGATCTGGCATTTTGAGCAGGCAGAATGGAGGAGTATCTTGTTGGACATGTCTGATCGATTGCTGGGGTAGGTGGAGGGAGAGTTGATTTCTGGTTTTGTAAAGTCAGAAAGATCTAAAAACTCAATTCCACCAACCAGAATAAACCTTGGCAGCATCCTGCTCGAGTTCTGTGGGGTCTGGAGGGATGAAATGAGTGTTTTGCTGAGGCAATAATTGCTGAATTTGGGGCTGTGCTTGGAGAAAAGCAAAAGTGTTTATGAAGATTTCAAATGGACTCTGGGAAAAAAAGCGAACAGAAAGTGCAATCTCCCTTCTCTGTCTGCATTTCAGACACCTGATGTGTCAGGGGAGAAATATTTTTAGATCAGTAAAAATAAAGTAGGTGGTAATTAAGGCATTTTCAGGAGAGGTTATGACTTGTGGGTTTCCTCAAGGGCTGATCCTGCTGACTCTTCTCATTTTGTGCCTTTAAAAAGGTGTATTAATGAAATGTTGGTGGCACAGCCTGAACAGTGGCATTACAGATGAAGAGCAGGGTGTTACTTGCTGGATAAACCTGAGGGGTGGATAATTTACAGGAGCACAAAATGCTCACTCAGCTTCCCTGGATGCTAAACAGGAGTTGATTTGTAGGTGATTAAATGAGGTTTTAATTAAGTGATTTGTAGGTGATTAAATTAAAAGCCAAGCCTTGGGTACAGGAGTTGATTGGAGGGTGATTTCCAGCTCTTCTTGTGATGCAGCCATGAAAAATAAACATGATTTTACAAAGAAAGGAGGAGCTATTAATAATATTTAAGATTTGACTGGGGTTGTGGAGTTGAGAAGGTCTTTGTAAGAGAGGCCTCTGATTGACATGGAATACAGATAATCCTGTGGGAAGGTGTGTTCCAAGGAAAGCTGGTTCCTTCACTTGGACTAAAATGCTGAGGGGGAGTTTTACAGTATCCTATAAGTGTATCTTGGGGAAAGAATAAGGAAATAGATTGAGGTTGAAACAAAATATTATCTTTGCTATATTTATGTGAGGACTCAGTAAAAAACCCTTGGCTAATGTAGAGATTGGCTTCTGAATCAGTTAATTTGGAAAACCTGCCTGAAAAAAGTCCCGAATTCTAAAGGATTTCTGTCAGGACTCTGATTGTAGAAGAGCCAAAACTTCATGGAAAAGGAAAAAAAAAATCCTCCTCTAAAATAAATATGCTAAAAATCCAGATTTGCTTTAAGTGAAGGAAGTTGGTGGACAAAAGGTTCAACCCAAGTTGAATTCTTCACTTCCCTTGTCTGATTATGAGAAGACAGGTTCTTTTCCTGTATTTTGAGGTTGAAATGTGCTAATTAAAGGTAATTCTGGCCTGTCTGACTCTTTCAACCAGTGACACTTGTGCAGAAGAAGACAAATTCATGAAGCCCAAAGTGACCATGATCGCCTGGAACCAAAATGACAATTATGTTGTTACTGCTGTGAACAATCACCTGCTCAAAGTGTGGAATTCCTGCACAGGGCAGTTGCTCCATGACTTGGTGGTATGGCCTTTTCCTTGCTTTTTTGAAGATTTTCTTGGAATTGCAGTGATGTGTGTGCTGAGTTCCTAATTAGATCTGATTTGTCTTGAAGGCTCTGAATGATGCAGCAGCTGGGATGGTTTTTTGTTTCCTCTTGCATTTGGATTTTCCTTTTCACAGGTGCTGCTGAACTTGTGGAGTGAATAATAAAATAAATAAATATAATATAAAATGTAACTTGCCCATATTGCTTGAATCTAGAAAATTATTACCTTTAGAATTTAAAGCCTTTCTGGCTGCCTGGGGTTTAATTTTCCAGAGAGGATTGTCCAGGGCTTTGATAAATACCTGTTGTGTGTCCTGTAAATCCCCTGTTGATGTGGATTTTCCTTGTGATGTGCAATCTGCAATTCCAGGGCCATGCAGATGAGGTGTTTGTCTTGGAGACCCATCCCTTTGATTCCAGGATAATGCTGTCTGCAGGGCACGATGGCAACATCTTCATCTGGGACATCACCAAAGGCACCAAAACCAAGCATTACTTTAACATGGTAGGACCTTTCTTAAACACAATTTATTCCCAACATCTACCAGCTTAAGGAATTTTCAGCAACACTCACACCCCCCTGCACCTTTTTGGAAAAAAAAAAACACAATAAACCAAAAAACCCAACCCCAAAACAGCAAAATTTATGTTCATTTTTTACCTTTGAATTTCCTGGTTATTGCAGCTTTTCCACTCTTTTTTATTTAACTAAAGGATGCACCTCATTCCTAGCAACTGTTTTCCTCAGCTGAGGTGCCATCTGCAAAGTTTCTGCTTGGGATCTTGGGGACAAATATTTGTATTTTCCACTGTCTTAAAAATTTTAATATTATATTAGTCATTAGCACAGTTCTTGAGAGCTCCCATTACTTTTGCTCCATTTCACAGCTCGTGGTTAACACTTTAAATTAGGTTATTTTCTCTGATATTTAAGTTACAATCTAAAGTTCATGTAATTTTTTAATCCTCTTATTTTTTCCTGGTTAGTCAATAGCAAAGGGATTTTTTCATTTTTTCTTTTTAGCTCTAAGATTCTCTGAGCTTTTCTTGCAAGTGGTTTAACAAAATCAATATATATTAGCTCCAGCTTACTTTAAGCAACGTGCTAACAGCTAAAAAGCCTAAAGAAGACCTTTATTTATTTTCTTTTTTTTGCTGAACAGCAACTTTTCCTGCCCTTTATTGCATCTTTTAAAATTGAGAGGTTGAGGATTTAAATTCGAAGGGAAAAGGAAATGTCAAAGGGAAAGGAAATAAACCGAAGTATCAAGATTATTTGTGCCTTAATGGAGCTATTTAGGAGCTGCATGATTGCTTTCGATGGAATAATTAATTTTTGGGGTGCATTATGGTTTGCTTGCCAAAAAAAAAATCATCCAGTAACCTGGAGGTTTCTTTTCCTTCAATGCAGATTGAGGGCCAAGGCCATGGTGCTGTTTTTGACTGTAAGTTTTCACCAGATGGGCAGCATTTTGCATGTACAGATTCCCACGGGCACCTGCTGATATTTGGGTTTGGCTGCAGCAGACCTTATGAAAAGGTAAGTTCAGCTCTTTATGACAACTCCTGTCTCAGGTTTCTGACTGAAATTAGATGAGTTCCATTCATTCCTTTAAAAAAATCACCTGTAAAAAAAGAGGTTTGTGTGGTTACAGGATCCAAATGTGATGGATCCCTTCTGATGCCTGTGAGTTCTCCTGCTTGGATGGTCCTGGCACAGCAGGAACAACCACTGGCTTAACATTCCCTTGGGAGAAGCTCCCAAGAACTTCTCTGGAATACATTTTCACCTTCCACTGATTCACATTAATTGTTCAACCTCAGAATTACTTTTATTTCTGATTTTTGGTAATAGCTCAGTGTTTAAAAGATTGGAATATAGGGCAAAGTTTATTGCTCTACTACCTATTTAAATAAAAGCAGACTCTGTGTAGGGGAGGGATAATTTGCTGATTTATCCCAAATTCCCAGTAGTTGTTTAAAGTCAGTAAAAGTAAATATTCATCCAACACTGTGGATTTGGAAATGTTAGAAAAATGTGTGTAAGGACAAATATTGGGCTGTTGTGAATCAGCCTGTTTGCTTTTTGTTCTGATAAATACACGTTTCTTCTTTTATTTGCTTCCCCTCGGTTTTCTTCAGGTTGAAATGACAATTCCATGTATTTCATTTTAAGAAACAATTTGTTTCTTGCTCTACCTGCTTAGCTGAAGTTGAAGCTTGTTCTCTTCATCTTTCCCATCTGACTGTGATCTGATATTTTACATAACTGTTTTCCTTCAGCCTCCTGGACTCTGTAGACTTTCAGCTGCAGAAGAATTTTCAGGTGGACATAGATGAGGACTAAGAGAGAATTCACAATTGGGAACTTTGAGAGCTGATGTTGAGCTTTAGGCAATTATTTCCTTACCTGGCAACCAAGGAAACTTCTCTTAATTGTAGGGAAAAAAAAGAGAATGAGATATAAAATACTTCTAATGGTAAAACAGTGTTTTTGCTTTAAGTTACTTCAGCTTTCAGGGCAAAAACACTGTGAAAAATTGGAATACCGCAACACCCCTCCAGGTTAACTGAAGTTGTGCATAACTTCTTGTTGGGAACTTGCCCTTTCTTTTACCTTGAGGGAGGTTTTGGTGCTTCTTTCTGTTCTTTGGCATCTTTTTTTTGTCAAATTGGTGACACAAGGACACAATTTCCTTCAGATTCCCGACCAGATGTTCTTCCACACGGACTATCGGCCGCTGATCCGGGACTCCAACAACTACGTCCTGGACGAGCAGACCCAGCAGGCCCCTCATCTCATGCCCCCTCCCTTCCTGGTGGATGTGGATGGAAACCCTCATCCCACAAAATATCAAAGACTGGTGCCAGGAAGAGAGAACTGTGCAGATGAACATCTGATTCCTCAGCTCGGATATGTGGCCACAAGTAAGAACGAAACCACCGAAGCCCAGTTCACTTGTCGGGTTCTTTTCTGACGTGCACAGGCTGTGCTGGAGTTGCAGACTCCATAAATTGTCACTTGGATTAAGCAACTGGACTAATTTCATCCATTTGGTTTGTTTTACACTTGCAAGGTGATGGAGAAGTGGTTGAACAAGTGATTGGGCAGCAGACAGTTGATCAGGACGAGCAGGGCGTGGAGCCCAGCATCCTGGATGGCATGATCAGACAGCTGCAGCTGGAGCAGGATCAGAGGACTGGAGCTGATCCAGAGTCTGCTTCAAATGCCCCCCAGAACGGGGAGGGAACACCCAGAAGAGGTTGGTAATCACTGGTAAATTCTTAGGTGGTTGTTCTGTCTCCATTTTTATTACACTGTATGAAATAGTGGAACAGGTTTTAACTTCATTGTTGTTTCGTGGACTGAGATTCCTTTAACACAGTGATAACTGGGTAAGATAATTCTACTGATTAAAACAGCTACTCTTGTGATTAAATTCCAAAACAAAGCCTTTCACTTTTCCTTTTGAACAACATTAATTGTATTCCTCGTGGGGTGCCACGTAATAATATTTGTAAAATACTCAAATAACATTTATGCAAAATGAGTGCAATACTTATTTCCCCTTTGTTAATATAAAACTAAAAGTATAAATGCAAATAATGTGAATATAAATGTTTTTGCAATACTTATTTTTTTGCAAAATAAGAATTGTGCCATTATTCAAACTGGTTTCTCCTCTCCCTTCTTTACAGATTTAAACAAGACGCTTTTCTGAGCTGTGTCCTTGTAGTTTTAATTATGGAATTATAAAATAGATAAATATATATTGTATATAATTTTGTAAATAGGTGATATATAATCATGTCAATACATGATAGGTAATTATATAATAATTT
>JAWWLV010000001.1:114505219-114516370 GCA_035041135.1 Platyrinchus mystaceus
TGGAAGGTGTCCCTGCCCATGGCAGGGGGTGGAACTGGGTGATCTTTAAGGTCCCTTCCAACCCAAACCATTCCATGGCTCTGTGACTGTAACCCTGTTAAACTGTCTGATTTTAAGTAACATACCTGTTTTAATCACTGTATTGGTGATGCCCATTTATACTTAGGTTGATGTTTTAATTTTTTATTAAGTTACAAGAATTTTACAAAAATTTCTTAGTGAATTTAAACAATTACCCTTTTTCAAGCTACAATAACTACTATTTGTTATTTTCTACCATAAAGGAGCAAACAAATTGTTTTTTTGGGGTAATTTTGATATGGTTTTGCCCTGTTTTTCTCTCTATCATTCCACTTTATTCCAAGTAACCTCAAACAGTTTCTTACAGCTTGATAGATTTTTAATAAGTTGTGGTGTGCCAAATTAAAAATGCAGTGAGCTGACTTGGTGTCCATTATGTCTCATTTTGTGAAGGCTGATGCTGCAGCACAACCATTAAACATGGAATTGTCCCATGACTGGCACCCTCCTGTTTGGATAACAGACACGGCTCTTCGGAGATCCCCCTTTGTCCCTCAGATGGGGGACGAGGTAGGAATGCTGATCAAAATCTTCCAGTGCTTCTGTGACTGTTCTGATGACTAAATGCAGGAAGACATTGACTGGTTGGGGTTTGTTGGGATCTGTTTTAGGTGATTTATTTCCGACAAGGGCACGAAGCTTACATTGAAGAAGTGAGAAGGAATAACATTTATGAGCTGAATCCGCACAAGGAGCCGTGGAGGAAAGTTGTGCTTAGGGTAGGTCTGCACTGAGGAGTCTGGGGGCTCAATATCAGTCATCTGAAGAGTTGCATTACACTGTAAAACAACAGGGGAAAGTGTCTTCAACTGCTAGAATGTCTTCAGAGTTCCCTGTGGGAAGCCCAGATGAAATCCCTGTGTTAAGAATGTCAAGTTTGACAGGCTGTGATTGAAATCTCCCATCTAGTTTCAGTATTTTGGGGGGGGTTGCAGTTGTTTAACTGATGTTAAACTGACAGTTCTGTGTGTGCTCCAGAAGGTAAAACTCCCTGAAGCTGTTTGTTCTTACCTGTAGGATCAGGAACTGGTGAAAATTGTTGGAATTAGGTACGAAGTCGGCCCTCCCACGCTGTGTTGCCTCAAGCTCGCCTTCATAGACCACGCCACTGGAAAGCACACGGACAAATCATTTTCCATCAGGTGTGTGCATTCCTACTTCTCTGGAAAGCATTTAAAAATGGGTTTCTGTTGAATCTTCCTCCTAAAGCCCTGAGGAACAAGTGAAATAGGGGATTTTTTGTCCTGTAGGTACCACGACATGCCAGATGTAATCGACTTCCTTATCTTACGGCAGTTCTACGACGAAGCCCGGCAGAGGAACTGGCAGGCCTGTAAGTGTGTTTGCTGAGTGCTTGACTGATCAGTTTTGGAATCAGAAATGTGTCCTTGGCTAATTCCTGCCTGTCTGTAGGTTCAGAGGGTTCGCTGGTAGGTAAGAATTACAAATCTGAGCCTTGGAGCTTAATAGGGTCGTCAGAACATCTGTTGAGATCTCATCTCTTTTTTTCGTGCCAGTGGGTTTAGAACTTCAATTAGAAAAAGAAATCCAGAAATAACATTTATCAGCAGTTTTTCTAATTGCCTGTGGAAGAGAAATAGTTAAATAACTTCCCTTAGCAGAATAACTGAGCAGAGTGTTCTGCTGTAGCCGACAGGTTCCGCTCCATCATCGATGATGCCTGGTGGTTTGGGACAGTGTTGGGACAAGAACCTTACCAGCCTCAGTACCCAGACAGTCACTTCCAGTGCTACAGTGTTAAGTAAGTACAACAAGGTTTTATACTTGGTTGGTGGTGTGGTTTGCCTCTCACACAGCTGCTTTTATTGCTGTGAGAATGCATAAATGGCTCAATTAAATAATTTTCCTGGGTTTATTGTCACTTATGGTTTTAAGTTGCTGTTGTAGTAAGAATACGTAAGAACTTGTGGCAGCTTGTTAATGGATAGTAATATGGGAAAAGGAGTTGTTGACCTCTTCACATTTTCTGACTAAGGCTGGATCTCTTCCATGAGCCAAGCAATGCAATTTTCAGTGAACATTAATTATTAGTCTTCACTGATAATTGGTTTTGGATGGGAGATGCTGAATCTCTGCTGTGGTTGCTGATATTGTGGTCCTTATGCTTCCAGTCCTCACGCTTCTGTCAGTCACACTGTGCACCCTTTTTCATATCAGCAAGGAGGCCTTCACACAAAGGAGGAGATGAGCAAAGATATCTCTGGACCTCAGTGTTCAGAATCAGGACATTATCCTTTCCTGCCCTGTCCAAGCTGTGTGGAACAGAAACACAGAATGGTTTGGGTTGGAAAGGGACCTTAAAGGTCATTTCATTCCACCCCCTGCCATGGGCAGGGACACCTTCCATGAGCCCAGAGTGCTCCAAGCCCCGTCCAACCTGGCCTTGGACACTTCCAGGGATCCAGGGGCAGCCACAGCTTCTCTGGGCAACCTGTGCCAGGGCCTCCCCACCCTCACAGGGAAGAATTCCTTCCCAATATCCTGTCTAACCCTGCTCTCTGTCAGTTTGAAGTCATTCCCCCTTGTCCTTTCAACACCTGCCCTTGTGAGAAGTCCCTCTCCAGCTTTCTTGTGAGTTCCCACTGGGCACTGGAAGGGTAATTTTGGGATCTTGCTTTGGATTCCCCCAGCGAGGGAGGACTGAAGAGAATAAACTGAGTACTTACTGTTCCTGTTTCTACCATGCCCACATGTTCCCATGTCTTTTACAGTACATTTAATATTCAGATTCTCATTCTTGGAGGGCTTTTTAATTTCTGCTTCATTCAGAGCCTTTTGAACTTGTTGCTCAGGACAAAGAAAGGAAATATTTACAGGTAACAGAAAATTCTGTGAGACTGCCAGGATTGTTACATATTTTGTCTCGCCTGCTTTCCTTCTATCCCACTGATTTTCCTTGGTGGGAAGGTGACATTAACTCCCAGATTGAAGTTCTTGCCTGTTCAGTTCCTTCCCACATCTGAACATCTCATCATATATTTTATGTACCCCAGTTGCTCCTTAAGAGCAAGTTTAGCTGGATTTGGTTGTTTTCTGGCCCAGTTCAAAATCCAGTTTTCAGTTATGAAACAGAGCCTGGAGCCAATTTCCTGAGCTCCTTTCTTCTGTGAGGGCTAAAGGATATTTCAGTATTTTAATGTACAAGCCTTTAGCAGAGCAGAGATTAATAATTGAACTCCCCAAATAATAATTGGCTCCCCAAAGCCCACTTTCCAAAGGGATCTCTTCCAGGAGGGATCTCTTCCTCTCTCTGCCTTTGGAGAGAATGTGACTGTTCTGACTGGTCTCACAAACAGCTCTTGTAGAGGAGAATCCTAAGATATGTATATAAAAATATCTGGAGTGTTTGGCAGCTGTATTTGGATCATCCTCACTGCTGTATGGATAAGAAATAACTTGAAGATAAATTGAAATTTTTTGTTATTTGATTGGCCAGATAATAATTGATATATTACATTACATTACTTGGATAAGCAGAACTAAGCAGGGCTTAAGCTGTGCTAAACTATGTTGAGAAAGTCTTACATGCAAAATTATGGAGTAGTTTATCCATTTGGGAATATCAACAACTTCTGAAGTGTTGTACAGTAAGTGGAGAGGAGAACTGAACTGGTGAACCTTCAGAGATCAAACAGGCTGAATGTGATGGATCCAAGTTTTCCTAAGTCATTGGATAATCCAAAACAAGAGAGAGATGCTGTTGCTTGAGCAGAGGTTTAATTACAAAATATGAGTGTGATCACTTCCATTTCCAGTTGGTTTGAAATAAATACACAGGAGGATTTAGACCAAACATCTGAGTTCATCAAGGCATCAGAATTCCATGGTAATTCAGCCAGGAATTTGGAAAACTTTGCCAGGAAGCTGCTGGCAAAGCTCAGGAGGGGAATTGGTGAACTGTAGAGATACATTTGTTTCTGGTAGGTGCTGATAATAAAGAATTATATATATATATATATAAAAGAATAATATATATATATAAGCTGTTAGAGAAACTAAGCTGACAGGATTGGAGCAAATACATTTCCACAGGAGGCTCTGAGGGCAAATATCAGCAGGTTCAAAAAGATACTGGACAAAAATAAGCAGATAGTAAAGGAAATAGGTTGGGATGTGTTCACAGATGTGCCTGGAGGAATACAGGGATCAGGAATGCTGGAATGATGAGGGGAATGGGTTTGTATCAGGATCATGTGGACTGCAAACAGCATCTGCCACTTCCAGCTTCAAAGACACAAGTTCCTGGTGTAGCTGGACCAGCTGATCCAGTCAGACATTTCTTATGTTTGAAATATCAAAATTCAACGGTATTTTTAGGTGTTTTTAAAAACATGTCAAGATTTAGGGAGATCCCAAACTGATGTTCATACTAAATATATAAATATCAGAGTGAAAATACAGTTATATCAGTCTCACTTGTTTGCTTTTGTTTCAGTTAGGCCTTAAATAACTTCAGTTTCTTCATTTTGTGTTTATTTTCTTTGGTTTAGTATGGTCTGCCTTATAAAATGAGATGTTAATATATGAAATACCTCACTTACTGTTCTCCCTTATTCTGACACATTCCTTGGACTTGCCCAACTCCTGTTGTGATCAGCAGAAAAATCCTCTCCTGTGTTTTCCCTCAAATCCTCCCCTTGATGTTGTTATCTCGCTTTTCCAGGTGTGCAGCTCATTTTCCTTCCTCAGCTTCTCAATACAGGCTTTGTAAAATTGATTTATAAATTGGGTAGGACAGTTTTAACTTGAAATTCATCACGAGGAATGTTTCCTTTTTGCTGGTTTGTTTACATGCAAGTTTATACAATATACTTTGTCAATACTTAAAAATAGCTGTCATTTAAATGTTCTTACAGCTGTGCCTTAAATATGCTTGGAGGGAATACTTCTGAGCCAAGATAACTTGAAATTATTATTTTATTTTATTTTATTTTACTTTTTCCATGGTCAATCAGATGGGACAATGGTGAAATCGAAAAGCTGAGCCCCTGGGACATGGAACCAGTTCCTGACAATGGTAGGTAGAAACCTGTTAATAAATTGCTTTAATGTGCTTCTCCCTCCTTCCAGTTTTTTGTTTCATTCAGGTATTGGACCTGAGTGATTCCTGTCTTTGCTGTGAGTTCTTAAAGACAGTCTTGATTCAGATCTAGTGAAATAACTTCAATATACTTACATTTTTTCCTTTGCATCTCCCAGAGCAATTTTGAAGGGAGTACTTTAAATGTTTGGAGAAAGTTTGGGAGTTACTGAGAGAGTAGTTACTGAATAAGCTATCAAAAAAAAGGACAATAAATTAATTTATTAATAACCTTTGCTGGGTGTTCCCCTGAAAGGCTTGTACTATATTTCTTCTTAAATCTGAATATATTGCACACAGGAGGAGGTTCTGTCTAATGTGTGTCCATGACTTTACCATAGGAAAACAGGGGAATAAAAAAAAAAGCTAAATGGTGATGTGTCTTTGGTGGATAAGGTCAAAAAATTGGGAATAACAATGAAGAGGTCATGGATAAGGACCACAGCAACCACTTGGCTACAGGAGGAACAGAAATTGTCTAAGGACAATCCAGAACTCCCTGTTTTCATTCTTTCCAGGCAGAAAACGACACTATATAGGGAAATAAAGCTGTTAAACAGACTCAGTGCATTTAGAGAAGCATTATTATGGTGACAGTACAGTGTAAAAAGGGAATTTAAACCCCTTCTCCTTTGCTTTCCCTTCCTTGTTTTTCAGTGGAATGACTTACAGGTCAGATGGAAACTGTCTCTTGTGTTTACCACTCTTCTCCCAAACTATTTCTTCTCCCAAACTATTTCTTCTCCCAAACTATTTCTTCTCCCCTCAGTTTGCTAAGATGGAAATATGGGACAACAGCAGCACTGAAGGTGCTGATAATTTGTTTTTTTCTGGATCCTGCCAGCATAAGTTTTGTCTCATGAATGTCAAGACACAGATTCAGATGTGTCTTGAAGAACTGCTTCATGTTTGGTGTTGTTTGAGTGGATAACAAACACTTTAGGGCTCTGTCAGTGCAATAGTGAACAGAGAACTAGAAATTAATTTGAGTTATCAAGACTAACCCTCTTCAGCTGAAGGGAAAAACCAGTACTTTTCTGGAAGTTCAGAACTGCAGAAGGAGAGAATAAAGGATATTTTGCTGTTACATACATTTTGTGTAATCCTTTCCCCACAGTTTTATCATCAAACTCCATTTCAGGGCAAGATTTTTTTTTTTTGTCATTTACAAGCACACTATTAATAAATGTGAGTACTACACAATTTACCTTGTTCTGTGTTCTCACTCCTCCCCTCTTTGCTGTGTCTCTGCAGTTGATCAGCCTGAGGAATTGGGAGGCAGCGTCTCTGTGACCCCACAGGAGGTGGAGAGGCTCCTGTACAAACCCCAGGAAGGGGAGTGGGGGCTGAAATCCCGTGATGAAGCCTGTGAACGGATCATCAGTGGTATTGATCAGCTTATGACCCTTGGTGAGCATGGAATCCAAGCTTTGGGTGGTTTGCTCCTAACATTGTTTTATAAAGAGCCCTGGAACATCTGTGGCATCCTTTAAAAATTCCCTGTGATAAAGTGCTGTAAATGTTCAGATGTTTTTCTGTGGTTCAGCCTGGAGGAGACTTGAGGGGAGACCACGTTGCAGTCACAACTTGAGGGGCAGGCCCTGAGCTCTGCTGGCTGGGAGCAGGGACAGGAGCCAGGGAAGGGCTGGAGCTGTGCCAGGGCAGGCTCAGGTGGGATCTCAGGACAAGGTTCTTCCAAGCCCAGAGGGTGGTTGGCACTGCCCAGGCTCCCCAGGGCAGTGGGCACGGCCCCAAGGCTGCCAGAGCTCCAGGAGCCTTTGGATGATGCTCTCAGGGACATGGTGGGAATCTTGGGGATGATCCTGGGCAGGGCCAGGGGTTGGATCCTGATCCTTGTGGGTCACTTCCAACTCAGCACATTCTGTGATAATTTTATAAGGCATTGGTTAAAACTGAACACCTGCCTTGATTGTCATCTGCCTACAAAATTTGAAATGGAATGGCCTGAGTTGGAAAGGACCTTAAAGATCATCCAGTTTCAACCCCCTGCAAAAACCCAAATCATACAGAAATCCTGTCTAAAGGATTTCATGTTTAAAATATAACTTTAATAATTCAGAATGCAAATGCAAATTATGGCAATTCATAGAATCCCAGAATGGTTTGGGTTGGAAAAGACCTTAAACACCACTCAGTGCCACCCCCTGCCATGGGCAGGGACACCTTCCACTAGCTCAGGTTGCTCCAAGCCCTGTCCAACCTGGCCTTGGACACTCCCAGGGATGGGGCAGCCACAGCTTCTCTGGGCAACCTGTGCCAGGGCCTCCCCACCCTCCCAGGGAAGGATTCCTTCCCAATATCCATCTTACCCTGCTCTCTGGCAGTTTGAAGCTGTTCCCCCTTGTCCTGTCACTCCTTGTAAACAGTCCCTGTCCATCTTTCCTGTGGGCCCCCCTCAGGTTCTGGAAGGCTGCAGTTCAAACAGTTAAATCTTGCTGCTGTTGCTGTTTCTCCCCAGACATTTCAGCACCTTTCTCTGGCCCTGTTGACCTGTGCACATACCCCAAATACTGCACAGTGATTGCTTATCCCACAGACCTCAACACCATCAGGACCAGACTGGCCAACAGGTTCTACAGGTCAGTGCTGCCAGGGGAACAGGGGAGAAGATCCTATTGGGGCTGTTTTCAGACCAGCAATGAACACTGACATTTATTCTCTGAGAAATTTGCTGTTTGAAATCACTAAACATTAAAAAACCCTCAAGTTACTTCAGTCCTAAAGGCAGTTCAGGTTTTGAAGTGCTGCACTTCAGTCACTTTGAATTTGAAGAGGGTTAAGCCCTTCAGCTCTTAAATTACTTAAAGAAATGGGCTTAAACACAGAGATGAAATGTTAAATATTATCACCAGCATTTCAAATGGTAAAACTCAAGAGAAGGAGAGGAGAGTGTAGTGATGATCAAGTTGTGATTTGCTGGTGTGTCCATAGCTCTAAAATAATTTTAAATACATTTTCCTTCTTGACCTGCATTCAGCAGTGAAGAGTCATTGATAGTGGTTTTCCTCCTCTATAAGATGGAAACAATTCCTTGGGAAATAATTTGAAATTCTATGGTTGAAGAACTGCCAGCTTGGGGTGTCCCTGCTTCCCAGTTATGAGGAATTGGAGAAATGAGTTATAAAATGAAATGACACATTTGTGGGAGCTCATTTCTGTCAAGTTTTAGTTTTAATTTGTAGCAGTTTCTCACATCTGTCATTTCACAGAGGGCACTGCTTTGCCTGGTGGCCTCAAAGCAAGGTCTGCAAGGGAAGACAGAAAGCTGAGGTGTCTTTAATTAGACAAAGCAGTTTTTCACTTCTCTTTTAATTGCTTGTGCCTTGTATTTATTAATTAAAAATTCCTCAGCTACAACACAACTTGTGTTTTGTTTGTCAGGGCTTCTGATGTTTCCAGAAGAAATGTGATAATTTACAGTGATTAAATAGTACTTTCACCCCTCCTTTTGGTTCAGGTGAAATGTAAGCTCTTAAAAAAGGCTCATGTTTTGAAAGATTCCAAGGAATCCACAATCCTCAGGATTATTCCAGTGGTATTTTATGATTTACTGGTGCTTACATGGCCTTGTATGGATTGATATCCCAAACTTTCTGAGGATGAATTATCAGTAACGAGTTGGAAAACGAGTCATTCAATACATGCACTGTTGGTTTTGCTTCCTTGGGTTTTCCATGTGAATGGAAAGTTTGAGGTTTATCTAATGAGACATCAAAGTACATTAAGTGTAACACAGCCAGATAATTACTGAGGTGCAGTTTTTGCTGCTTTTAAGCTTGTCTTTAAGCTCTAAAGGTGCAATGTTTTGTGATCTGAAGGAGGATCTCAGCCTTGGTTTGGGAAGTCAGATACATTGAAAGCAATGCCAGAACCTTCAACGAACCTGGGAGTGCCATTGCCAGAGCTGCCAAAAAAATCACTACCCAGCTCTTAAAATTCATCAAGTAAGTGGCATTTTAATCTGAATAATGTTGGAACCCTCATGCCCTTCAACAGTGGGAGCAGCTTAATATCCCTTTGCTGTGAGTCCTGCTTTTGATTGTTTCTCTGTGCACTGCAAGGACAGGTGTTTAATTCTTTCTGAATCTTATTTTGAATACTGAGATGCTCAACTTAGAGGCATTTTAACTTTTTTTCCCTTGGTGTTTATAGTACCAAAATATCCCTTGACACTGAAGATGTTGAGTAGCTCAACCCATACAGTAAGTTCTGTGCTGTCATGGGTAGAAGTTCCACTTAATAAACCACTTGAGAGGTTTATTTTGAAAGAAGTGACTGTGGGAAGGCCCCTTTCAACTTCCTAATGCTAATTTCTATATTAATTCTTATTTACTGTCTTCCCTTTTATGTGCAGCTCTTGGTTGTGGTTGAGTTTAGGGAAGAACAGCTCTGCTTTTGCTCTTCCAGTAACAGAGATTTAATTGCATTGCAGTGATCAGGACTGTACAAACATCTTTGAACTCTGTAGCACTACAGATGATGAACAAGACTGTCATGATGCTGATCTGGTAAGCTTTTTTTTTTGGTGGATGATTCCTGTAATTAATGTAAGAAAATACCCCCTTCAATTATTCAAATGTTTTTGAATTATTTGCTAATACAAACATAGAATATACTACGAATTTTTTTGAATGTTTCATGATATTTATTATCAGTGAATTGAATTACTGATAATATTTAGTCCCTGAGGTTCAAAGCTGGTGGGTATCTTCTTATTGCAACTCCTGGTGGTGGTTTTCCCTTTGTAATAAGGACAAGAGTTGGAGTCAGGAATCTTCACTGGTGGGATCCAGGATGTTGCTTTCCTAGTCTCTCAGATGCTGTGCTGTGTTTTTTCATGCTCATCTTCTGTCTCATTGAGAGAATTGAGAATAAAAACCCATTTTTACCACAATATCAATGTCATGACACTCTGAGCACACATCACCTCTTTTTTTCATGCATAAATTTTAAGAGGATTGATTTTATTTTGTGCAGGACGACGAAAAATGTGTTCCAAGAACATCCTATAGGAGGAGAAAAGTGAGTTGGCTGATCTTTACCATATAACCCAAAATGCAAATTTCCCTGATGGATTTAAGGCAGGAAAAGCTTTGCTTCAATAGGTCCTTGCTGTTTTAATGCCTCTCTGCTCATTCTATATAGTTGTGTGGGAAAATATTATTTACAGACATATTTATATAATATATTTATATATATTTACAAATATTCACTTTGATACTGCTGTTCAGTGTGAAGAGTTTTCATTTCTCTGTCTGATGCTGAAATAAAATCATTAATTCACCTGACATGCTTGGAAAAATACTTTGCTGTATTTCAGTAATGCTTTTCCTTATTTTTTTTTTCCAAGGGACGAGGCTTAAAAAAAGGGAAAAGTGTGAAAACTGGTTATGATGAGAACTGCTGGAAGAAGCAGTGCATGGACCTGGTGAATTTAATTTTCCAGTGTGAAGATTCAGAACCTTTCAGGCAGCCTGTTGACTTGGATCAATATCCTGTAAGTTGTTCTTAATTATCTCCTCAAAGTCTTTTTTTTTCCCACACTTGCTTTCATAGGGAAATAATTTTAGATCAATTTATATTTTCTTAGTTAAAAGCAGTTTATTGAGGGATAATCAAAAATGTTGCTTTCTGCTGTGGCAAGTGCTTGTTTTTCACTGCTGGTTAAAATAATCTGTGTCAGTTTTAGGTGAAAATAATCTGTGTCCTTTTTAGGGTGAAAATAATCTGTGTCCTTTTTAGGGTGAAAATAATCTGTGTCCTTTTTAGGGTGAAAATAATCTGTGTCCATTTTAGGGTGAAAATAATCTGTGTCCATTTTAGGGTGAAAATAATCTGTGTGCATTTTAGGGTGAAAACAATCTGTGTCCATTTTAGGGTGAAAATAATCTGTGTCCTTTTTAGGGTGAAAATAATCTGTGTCCATTTTAGGGTGAAAATAATCTGTG
>JAWWLV010000001.1:114542269-114554440 GCA_035041135.1 Platyrinchus mystaceus
TTGCAATAAGTGTCCCAGGGAGGTGGTGGAGTCCCTGTGTCTGGGAGTGTCCCAGAGGTGTCTGGATGTGGCCCTTGAGGACGTGGATTGGGGGTGATTGTGGTAGTGCTGGGTGAGGGTGGGACTGGCTGATCCTGAATGTCTCTTCCAGCTTTGATGATTCTGGGATTCCGGGATTCCCCATTTGTGCTGTACACACCACCTGTCCCTGCTGACCCTCAGAGAAGACAATTTATCCTCGTTTTCCTCTGACAGCATCCCTCAGTTTTTAAGAGCACAGTCTTCATGGGAAGAAGACTTGCTTCCCTTGGTGAGGTTCCCTGTTCCCTCAGGGTGCTCCCTGCTCCCTTGGCTGCTGTTTGCTGCAAGCACAGTGCAGTTTGAGTGCTTCACTGAGCTGGGACTCTGCTGTGGTGGAGACGAGGAGCGGCTCCACTGACATGAAGGAGCAACTCCTGCAAGAAGATTCTGGTCTAAAGCATGGCAGGTGGCCCTCAGTGTTTGGGTAGCCCTTCCTTATTCAGCCCAAGTCATGTGTCTCCTTCCCACGAGGGCCTGGCCAACAAAAAATGCCCAGAGAAGCTGTGGCTGCCCCATCCCTGGAAGTGTCCAAGGTTGGAGAAGGCTTGGAGCAACCTGGGCTAGTGGAAGGTGTCCCTGCCCATGGCAGGGGGTGGCACTGGATGATCTTTAAGGTCCCTTCCAACCCAAACTATTCTATGACTCTATGATTTCCAGCCTCAGGAAAGGTTGTAGCAGCATCTTCAACGCTGTGCCCTCACCCCAGAAAGGGGGACATCAGCAGTCCAGCCTTCAACTTTTGCCTCTTGCACCTTTCCAGGATGGAAATCCTGGCAGTGGGAATGAGGTGGCTCTGGGGGTGGGAGGGTGTGTGGCCCTGCCAGCCCCAGGGTATGGATCTTCTCTTGGTGACACCCTTGGCCTCCTTTATTCCCATTCCCTTCCTTGATCCCCCAAGCTCTTCCCTATCCTTACAACTGCCCTTTTTGTCTTGTCTTTTATCAGTCCTGCTCTGAGCCAGAGGAATGGGGATGTTTGGATCTCATCTCCAGAGCACAGGCCCTTCTGCAGAGCTTTATGGCCTCTCTGGTGGCTTTGCTGTGTTTGTGTGTGTGTTCTCTTTGGTTTGAGCAGCACTGGGCCCATGTCCTGTAAAAAAATTTTAGTGAGAATAGCATTTCCCACAGTGTTGATTATTATTTTTCAGTGCCTAACATGCACTGTTTTGAATAGCAGCAGTATTTCTGAAAGCGTGTGTAAAGTAGGGTGGAGAGACACCTCATTTTAGTGCTGTAAATTTGGCTTTCTATATAGAAAGGAGAACAAACAGCTCCACCTGGCAGCTGGGGAGGACAGAGGAGGTGCCAGCCCTGGAGCAGGAGGAGGATGGGATGTGTGTGGACTGATGGCTTGTGGATGGACAGGAGGACATGGGGAAGGAGGGCTGAGGAGCCCTGGAGCTGGGGAGGGGTTGCAAGTCTTGCTGGTGGCACTTGGGGTTTTAGGCCCAGCTCATGGAATCAGCCCTTTCTGTGCTTTTCAGCACTTTCCCAGAGAAGCTGTGGCTGCCCCATCCCTGGAAGTGTCCAAGGCCGGGTTGGACAGGGCTTGGAGCAACCTGGGCTAGTGGAAGGTCTCCCTGCCCATGGCAGGGGGTTGGAACTGGATGATCTTTAAGGTCATTTCCAACCCAAACCATTCTGTGGTTCTCTGATTCTGGGAAAGGGACAGAATGTCCAAAGGGCTTAATCACTCAGATGACTCTCAGTAACTGGAAAAACACACCACAAGAAACCAAAAGAGGAAACCAAGGGCGTTAATTTGTTTGATGAATGTGAAGCATCAGCTGTAAGATCACCGAGGCTGATGGCTGGTTTTGAACTGCTCAGAATCACTGTCCCAAAGTTCAGGATGTGCTTTCAGAAGAAAAGTTTTATATTTTACTGACAGATCGTGTCACTCAAGGATTTCAAAAGCCTTGCACTGGACCCAGGTGAAGGATTGAGCTATTTCTTCTCGTTACTACATAACTCTTCTTGGTTATGTTGTGTTTTATTGGTCTTTGTTCAAATTCCAGATCTTACTCTCAATTTTTCTGAGGCCTGACCAGCCTAAAGAAGCAGCACAAAATTCACAGAATCACAAGATGATTTAGATTGGAAAAGACTTCCAGGATCATCAAGTCTGAGCCTGCTCCCCACCTCGTCCCCCAGCCCAGAGCACTGAGTGCCACGGCCAGTCCTTCCCTGGACACCTCCAGGGATGGGAACTCCAAACCTCCCTGGGCAACGCTTAACAACCCTAAACTTGTTCCCAATTCTGTCAAAATCAGTCTCCAAAAGGGGCTGCCATGTGTCTGTGACAAGAACAAGCTTGTTCTCCCACCCCTCCCACCTTTAATTGTTAACAAATTACTTTTTTTGGAAGTTATTTTTGGATGCTCAGTATTTGGGTAAGCGACGGGAGAGCAGAATTTGCAATCCAAGCATAAAACGCTGAGGGGAGAGAAAATAACTCAGCGTTGCAGACTGGCTGATTATTTGTCACATAAGCAATCTGTAATTACAGAGTTCCATAAAAAAAATCCAGTTTCCATAGTGAAAAGTGAGAACACCCACCAGCAGTTGGGAACAACCAGTTTATGTGCAAGGAGGAGAGACACAAAGAACATCCTTCAGCTTTCCTAACCACTGTTTCCCTTGGACCACAAGGTACACTAAGGGTTCCTGGGAAAACCGAAAGCTTTCTCCAGTGTGCTCAAGAATTCAGATCCCTGTCTTTCATTGTCACTGGCTGAGGGCACATATTTACTTGCAGGGTGCTTTTATACAGTGTGATGGAGACATTAAGCTCGAGCCCGGTCTAGTATTCTCAAAATAACTCACCATTTGGGAGGAGAATAAAGGGTGTTAATCTCAGCTCCTTGGCTGAAACTCCTAGTAAAGTTTTTACTTCTCCATTCCCAAGAATAGGCCCAGTGTTCCCCGAGAAATAATTCATATTCAGAGTGTTACTCTGTATATAAAATTTCAGTGCACAACTAATCCTTAGAAGGAAAAGTTGCCCTCAAAAATCCAGCCAGCTCGGCGATACTCAAAGTACATGGGTTTGAAGGACAGGCAAAATGTTGAAGGAATTAAGTTAAATGTAGTTCGGGGTGGGGGAAAGGAACACCAGGAAAACTCTTGGGCAAATGTTTTACAGATGGCAGACGGTTTAATTGCTGTGGTGAACATGTCTGACATTTCTGGAAAAGTTTGGGTGCTCCAGTAATCCATGGAACCCAAAGGATCCTGGTTTTAATGGCTCAAAACAAAGACATGCACGACTTCCTCGGAGCTGGGGGGCTAAAGTTTCACCCAGGGGCTTTGGGGGTGAGATTTTTCCTTTATTTTATTTTTTTTTCCCCATTTAACTCCTTCTAACCAATTAAAAAGTCGCCCACGTGTTGCTTGGACGGGGAAGCGACAGAGGCCTTAAAGGAAGGGAATGATGTTACAGGATTCCTCTCTTCCAAATGTCATCCTGGAAAGTTTTATGCTGTCCACAGCTGGACAGACTTTAGGAAAGAAAATGTTGTTGGTTTTTTTTCATGGAGCACTGTGAAGGACACAACAGGAACTGGAGGAGCACAGCCTCTGGACACTGGGAGAAGTGGAAGGGATCTGGTGTGACTTCTTACACATGTCCCTCATCCCTTTTTTTCATGGATTACCACACTTGCAGTGCTTGTGTTGAGCTAAATTGTAATATTTTCCTTATTTGCCTGTGGGATGAGGAGAGAGGCCCAAGCCAGTGTGATGTTCTTTCTTCCGCAACTACTTTCTTTGCCATCAGGCTACTGCTACAACATAAAATCTTACCTCCTCCTGCAAAATCAGTCCATGCTTCCCTCCCTTGAGAAGGTGTTTATTCCAGCACTCTTTATTCACACAAATAGCAAAATTCCATGTCATTCCCATAATCTCCCTGCAGGGCAGTGGTCACGGCCCCAAGGCTGCCAGAGCTCAGGGAGGGTTTGGACAACACTTCCAGGCACAGGGTGGGATTCTTGGGGTGTCCTGTGCAGGGCCAGGAGTTGGGCTTTAATGATCCTGTGGTCTCCCTAGCTTTTAGAAACAGAAAAGTCTCTTATTTTTTGTTTCTCTCAAACATATGTTGCTTTGAAAAGCTGATAAAGTGCTGAATGTGATGTTCCTTCACAGGTGGGTGCTGGTCTGGTCTCTCTCACTGCACATTTTTCCCCTCTAAGGAGAATCTTCCCAGGAGTGAGCGATCCCCCAAAGGATAATATGATTTCAAGATAAGAATAAAGCTGCCAGGGAAGTCAGGACGGGATTGTAGAGCAGTGTTGTTCCACAAATTATTAAAACCAAAAACAAATCCTTGAATATTTCATTAATTGCTTGGGGAGACCTCCTAAGAGGTGGCATTTATGGGGTTTTCCTCTGCAGGGTGAGCAGATGGCTCTGCTTGTTTGTAAGGGAAAGTTGTGCCGAGGGAAATCCATTACCCTGGGGAGAAGAGGGACAAAGCTGGAGCAGAGGGTCCCACAGTGCTGGTGGGACGGGTCATTTCCCTACCAGGTTCAATGGTTGTCCCAAGAAAACCCCTCCAAGGTGCCACTGCTTTGGTTGTGGTGCAGCCCCAGCTCTGCTCAGGTACCTGTGACACCTTTCTTTAAAAATCAAAGCAAACAAACAAACACAGAAGTGGTTCAGGGCAGGGGCTGCTGTCAGCTGCTTCCTGACCGAACTGGGGGCAGAATACGACATGTTTTTCCTCTCTCTCCTCTCTTTCCCTGCCTCTGCACACCCTTCTGCTGCCAAAGGCACCGGTTTGGGCTTCCCTGCACCACTGGCTTTGCCCACAGAGTGCAGCTGGAGGAGGCAGAGCACTGTGTTTGCCGAGGTCACTGCAGCTCGTGGGCTCCGGGAGTGAAGAGAGATGTTTTTCTCTATGAACAGTCTCAAATAACCAGCACCTTTCTGGCTGTGCTTTTTAAACACCTCAACAGCCTGCTGATACATCTGCTAATGTGTTCTCAAATGCTCTTTGCAAGGCTGGTTAACTCCCTGCTGATGAGTTACAGCTCCTGTGAGGAGAATGGCCCTGGAGATTTGTGGTCCTGTGGGAAACAGGTGTTTCTGTTGGAATAGGCCCTTCTTTTTGTTGTTGCAGTTTGCATTTGATCCCTGAATACAAAGCAGAGCAGCTGACAGAGCCATGTGAGCTCAGGCACCTGGAATATCCCACCTGTGACCTTGCTCCTGCTGGAATTTTCCCACTGACTGAGCAGAGGTGGCTGCTCTCCAGAGGAAATTGGGATTCATGAACAGTTGTTCTGATACAAACCTGTATGTCTGAAAAAAGGCAGCAAGTGCAGGCTGTGTGAGTGGAGCAAGCATTTCTCGTTCTCCTCTTGCTTTTCTTCCACCAGGATCTCTATCCAGTGGTGAAGGAACTCTTCTGCTTGGGATTCCTCTCTCTTCCCTGAATGCCAAAAGAGAGCACAGGCACTGAGCTCATGGGTGGTGTGAGCACCACCCAGCCTGCCTAGAAAGGGAAGGCCTGGGCAGAGAGGGGTGGGAAGTGCAGATTATACCCAAAAAAGGATGAGGAAAGGGTCTCTCTGGCCATCAGGTTGCAGAGGAACTGCTTGATGAGCAACTCTGACTCAGCTGGAGCCCTGCAGGAGTTCCTGCAGGAGTCAGCCGTCCAACCCTCCCTCCCTGGCTGGGACACAAACCCACACTTCCCGTAACAACAGCGAGGGAAACCCTCTGGTCACCACAGTATTTTGATTTTTGATTTGGGGAGTGTCTTGAATGGGTCTGTTGTTTACTATGATGCCTCACGTGAAACCCCCTTTCTGGTCCCTGGAGAGAGCCAGGAACTTCCAGAGAGTGGCAGGAGGTTGGAGCCAGGTGGTCTTTAAGGTCCCTTCCAACCCAGGCCAATCTATGATTCTGTGATGCTGAATTTCTAACAGTAAGGAAACTATGAGATGAGCTGTGCTGAAACCTAAAACAACTTACCCAGGCCTTGTGGGAGAGATTTAATTCTTTACTCTTGTCTGTGTGGGATGAATTTGATTTATTATTGAGCACATCATGGACAGGTGGAAACCAGCAAGTAAAAATACAAATACAGTCTTCTTCATTTACCAAGGGAGGTCAAAATACATCTCTGAATGTATTTTTGTTGCTCAAGAGGAAAACAAACCAAAACACCAAAGTAGAAGGTAGTGAGAGAGTATTCAAATTCTCTCTTGCTTTTCCCTTTGATGCCGAGCTCACTGTGGTCTCCAGTCCACCTCACTCTTCCTTTCTTGCAGGTTGTAAAGCACTCACATCTTGCCTTGCTGTTTGCTTGTGTGGCAAAAGCTCCTTTCTTTTTTTAAACATGCACTTCCCAAGCATCCTTGTCTCCTGCAGTGAGCAGGAGCTCTGTAAATGGAAGCACAACATGATTCAGCTCTCAGAGGTGTGGAAATATCACCCCCAGATAATCAGAGGAATATGTTTCATGTTGTTTTTTTCCTGCATGCACCCAAATCACATTTAGTTGACAGCTGATGTTTCTAGCAGGACAATGAGTGTATTTCTCAGGAATCACACACAGAGGATTTTCTTATGGGTTTTCTTCAATCCCTTCCTATTTTTAGGGTTGCAATGAACTCACAGTACTTCTCTCTCCACTACAAAAGGCAGCAGGTGCTCAGTCAAACT
Source organism: Platyrinchus mystaceus (assembly GCA_035041135.1). NCBI lineage: Eukaryota > Metazoa > Chordata > Aves > Passeriformes > Tyrannidae > Platyrinchus > Platyrinchus mystaceus. The sequence goes on from JAWWLV010000001.1 coordinate 114,549,022, forward strand.
GAATAATTGTCAGATGTTGTCAAATGTTGGGTTCCTCTTTTTAACAGGCCAAGAAACATTTCCTAGGCTTGATATGGAAGGAATAAAAGAAGAAAATTATTTAAACATGGTAGAAGCTTGCACTGAATGGAGGTCAAATGTTAATGGTTTCAGTAGAGGAAATGCCATGTTTTCATGGAATTGTGGAAAGATTTGTCTTGGAAGGGACACCTTGAGGCCCCTGTTCCTGCATCCCAGTGTGGATTAATGCAAATCCAAATGGCTCCAGTGCTTGTGTGGTGGAGTTTTGCAGTTTGGAGGCTGCTGGAGGTTGCAGAGGAGATTGTCACAGCCACCCAAAATTAATCCCAGATGGAACATCAGGTAGGTGAATGTTGTCCCTGGATGGGTGCTTGGCATGATGCAGAACCTCCAGGCCCAAGGAATAGTCTACCACAGGCAGCTGAACCTTTGCATGACCTTGTTAATCTCTTTCAAAGCAACCATTTCAAGAACTCTTTCTTTGATGAGTTTTGAGAGTCTATAAGGACTTGTGATTTTTGGTGACCTCTCCTCACCTCTTTGCTTTCTGAGAGTGATTTTGTTAAAGCATCTTGCACTGATCACCTCAAAAACTGCGACTATAAAAAAAAAATAGACCTTGTCCATCACTTTTCTTCAAGAAGTGATGAATTTACAGTCTGGTTTTATCCTGGGTCAGTCCCCAACAGCAGAATAGTAAAACTATTAAATTTTTTAAAGGTTACTCTGTCTTAAGATTTATCAACCAAAGGGCCTTTTATTCTTCTCCCCTCTTTTTCTACTCATCACATTTTTATTAGATTCTTCCCTTTCCTTCCTGGTTTCATTCTCCTGGTTTGTGGGCTCAGTGATCTGTGGAAAGCAACGCTCCCTTCAGGGGAACCACATTGTCTTCCTGACAGTGAAGTGAAGCACTGACAAATCTGTGATAGACCAAAGCCCAGATGACTGTAAGTATAATTACTAATTAAATTTGGTGTTTAATTTCCAGTCATACCCCCTTTTCCCCATCAGTTCCTGGCTTTGTCCATCAAGGGTTTTTTTCAGCAAAATCCTCAGTGCTGTTCTCTCTTGGCAAAAGGGAAATCCTTCTCTGTGAAGTGTGAGTGGAGCAAACACAACTTAACCTTTCTGTTGTGTTGAAAAGGGCTTGGTGAGATATTTTGCATGCAGGTATCACTTAAAAACCTAAGGCAGAAATATCACTCCTGGCATATTTTGATAAGGTCATCAAATGTGTGGCTGAGCTGGCAGAGCTACTCAGAAACTTTTTGAAGTTTTGAGTGTGCAAATGTGTCAGGATTTTTTTGGGCTTTCTCAGGGCTCAGTGTGTCCTGTTGACTCCCACAAGAAATTACAGCATCAGGTAAAATGCTGAGTAGGTCCTTTCATTCAGTGGGTTATAACAGGATGATGGGATTTACCCCAAGGATCCGGGGGCAGAGCCAGGGAGGAGGCAGCTCCTGTGGGGTTGTGGCTGCCAGAGCAGATATTTCAGACAAAACCTGTGGTTTGGTCAAACTGTAATGTTGAGGGGGGGGGGGGGAGGAAGAAACAAAATGTTCCTCAGTATTCCCTGAAGGGCTTAAAGGAGTAGTCAAAGTGGGAGAAGGGATGGCTCATCCTCAGGATGGGAGCAGAAAGTCACAGTGTGAGATTCAGACCCAAATTTACCAGGGGAAAAAGAAGGAAAGCTCTGATCAAAGCCGTGGTGAGTTATGAAGAAATAGTGGCTGGAAATAAAGTTAATTGTAATTTGAGCAAGCGCTCCAAGAGGCAAATCACTGAAATAAAGTATCTTGTACATTTGGAGGAGTAATAATGACCCTGGCACAGTCCCACCTTGCCCAGGGGTGGCAGCCAAAACCATTCATCTCAAATGATCTAAAGACCAAGATAGAGATGAAGGGAGAAGACCATGAGTGTGAGTGTCTCTTAGGAAATGCTCCTCTTTCATCTGAGTAACTGCTTTCTTGGCTTTTCAGTGGTCCCTTTCAAATCTGAATCTCATCTTCTGAAAAAGCTTGACTTCATCTCTAAGATTTTTGGATACTTAATGTCATGAGTGGCTGGTACAGAGAAATCTTTCCAAGGCCACCAGTGTATCAGCTAATTTTGTGGTGACTTCGGGGAAGGAAAAGTCAAGTCTTTCAGTTCTATCCATCTGTTCTGTCCAGGCCATCTTTTTCAGATCAAACTGAAAAAGTCTTTCAAGACAAAAACTGGAGAGGCCAGAAAAGATTAGTGTTGGAAATCTAAAGGTGGTTGATCAAGCAAGGCTGGTATTAGCAGTCCCAGGTGGCTTTGACAGGGAGTCCACATAAAGATCCTTGTGTTTACAACACCTAGTGGAGGACCTGACCCCAGCCTGCTTATAAACCATAATAACCTTTAGGATCACACATTTCAAATGAGGGAGAGGGAGGAAGTAAACTGATTATTTGCTATCCCACCTGGCATGTCTGAGGCATCCAAGTCTTCCAAATGATGGAGGCAAATGTGAACAACTGCTGTCAAACTATGGAGATGACACGGTGCTGTGCTGGGTTTTTTCTGAGAACTTGATGAAAAGAGGGTGTGTCGATCAGAATTATGTCATTTTAGGACTATAAGCTTGACAATGACTGTGTTTCTGGATGTTGACAATGGTATTACCAAAAATGACCCCAGATCTGTGACTGAAATGCTGATTTGCCATAGTGGCTGCCTTTTTCCATGAGGGACTCGGGTCCCTAGGTTGGATTAGGTCTCAAGGAGCAACAAGGGCAATGAAGATGGTGAAGGGCCTTGAGGGGAAGCTGTTTGAAGAGGCTGAAGGCGCTTGGTCTGTTCAGCTGGAGGAGACTGAGGGGAGACCTCACTGCACTTACAACTTCCTCGTGAGGGGCAGAGGAGGGACGGTGAAAGGACACAAGGGAATGACCTGAATTTGTGTCAGAGGAGGTTTAGGCTGGATCTCAGGAAAAGATTCTTCCTCCAGAGGGTGGTTGGACACTGAACAGGCTCCCCAGGGCAGTGGGCACAGCACCAAGGCTGACAGAGCTCAAGGAGCATTTGGATGATACTCTTTGCTCTGACCTGCCACATAACACACACTCTTAAAGTCTACCTGACTAAGGTCTGGGGACTGTAAATATTGTCCCCAAATACAATCTTTTTTCCCTACTCCTTCCTGCCTGACTGTTTGAGCAACCTGCCACTGTTTGTCAGCGGCCGCCGTGGAAAAGAAGGTGATGTACCATTGAGGTAAAGGAGATCTTTCTTTATTAAACCTTTTAGCACTCTGCCCAGCTGTCCCCTGGGTGCTGACACAAGAGGAGGGCTGAAATCAAGCCACAGCCATGGCAGGGGGATCAGGTGACCACCCCATCTTTATTTGCTCCATCGGAGGCATCGGCTGCTGTCGAAGCGCTGAGCTCTGTAAGGATGCAAGAGGAGGTACTGTATGCTAACCTAAAACCTAATGTGTTATTCCTGGCTTTTATACACCTGGTTACCCTTGCATAAAGCTATATGATATTTACTACAGCAGGGCAAGACTGCTTTGTAATCTGAATATGCTGCATTCGCACCAGCCGCTCGAACAAAGTGTTTCTTCATTTCTCTGGCCCGTTAATGGTTTTCTCATAAGAAACCATGAAGTCAGTTTTGTTGTGTTTGTCAGCTGGGTTTTGACTGCTTGTACTTTTTTCCACAAAGGGGTTATTCAAAACCTCCCCATCAGTCTTAATTAATTGCAGACCCGGTGGAAGGAGAGCCCAGTGGGGCTGGAGAGGTTCCCGTCTGGTTTCCATTTCCCGGTGTGTGGAATCACGGCTGGCTCCCGGCGTGAGGGACGATGCTGGGATTGACAGGCACTCCTTATTTACTGCCCAGCCCCCAGCCTGCACCCAGGGTGCTCATCAGGCAGCTTTGTGTTGGCAAAAGAGGGTGAAGATCCCAAACACAGCCCCACCGGCTCCAGCGATATCTCCTTTGGATAAAGGCCCGCGCGACTTTTTCGGAGACAAACTCCTCATTCACAGCACTTAAATCTTGTGCCATTTAGCTGTGCCTGCTCTCAGCTCCCAGTCTGCTCCAGGATTTCCTCTCTGCCAAGGTCTCCTGCCAGGGAAGCACTCAAAGCGAGGGGTTTCACCGCCTTCAAAATGCCACCCTGTGTTTTACTGCAACTGTGAAAGTCAGACTGTGAAACAGTAACACTCCCTGTGAAAAAAAAATCCCTGTCCTTAATAAATGTAGGTAGTGTCTGAGTACCCTGGCTGGCCTAAACTCTTCAGAGCCTCTACCTATCCTTTTAATTTATGCATTTCATCTGCTCTGCTGCAAATGTACCCAAAGCTCAGAGGATACTTCTGTGCCCCAGGAGAATGTTTTCTATTGAGTTTGGCTGTGCTGAGCTCTCTTTTGCAGATGAGTTATAAAGAGCAGACTTATAAAAGCAGGAGGCTCCTCCAAACGTTGCACAACAGCACATCGGGATGAAAGGTGGACCCTCCCAAAAAACTCATCTCGTTGCAAAGCATCAGGATTTTAGAAGTGTGGCAGAAACAGCCCATTCCAAAGAAGATTTGCATGGAAATATCGTCTCCCTCAGGTACAAAGTGTGTCTCTGAATGAAGTTTGAGGCTCTATCTGCCTGCTGGGTAGAACCTGTGGGGAGAACGAGGTGCAGGGAGCCACACACTGCAAAACAAGGTGAGAAATGCAGCTGCCAGCACACACAGCCCCTCATGGTCACACAGGGGCTTGTGCTGTGTTGGGTTGCAGGGTTAGAAACAAAGGCAAATGTGTTTTCTGCTTCCAGCAGCTTTCGGCATGGTAAATTAAAAATGCCATAAGTGACATAAAAATTAAAAAGGACATTAAAAAATGCCCCAGAAAATTCCAAAGATGGTCCCAGCACAGCACAGAACAACGATTTGGTGTTCGGCAGTTCAGTGTCTCCTGCAGAAAGGCAGGAGGATTTCTGAGCATTGCAGGAAAAGTGGATGCTGCAGGAAGGATGAAATGACAAAAAGGAGTAGAAATTATCCCAGCAGGTGAATGGGCAGCAGAGACAGAGCACAGAACTGAGGCAGGATTTACTGACTGCTAAATTCAATAATGGTGTTGGATGTGCTGGGTCACAGAGTCACAGGAGGGGTCAGGATGGAAGGGACCACAGTAGGTGTTCTGGTCCAATATCCCTGCTCCACTAGGTCCATCCCAGGCACAGGATTGTGTCCAGGTGATTCTGGAATATCCCTAGTGTGGAGACTCCACACCCTCTCTGGGTGATCTGTTCAGTGCTGGGTCACTGCACAGCAAAGAAGCTCTTTCTCATGTCCAGGTGGAGCTTCCTGGGCATCAGTTCCTGCCCGTTCCTCTTGTGCCATTGCTGGGCCCCCCCAGCAGA
>JAWWLV010000001.1:114562905-114575766 GCA_035041135.1 Platyrinchus mystaceus
GTTTGGAGTGCCCAGCCCTGGAGGTGTCCAAGGAAGGCCTGGCCGTGGCACTCAGTGCTCTGGGCTGGGGGACAAGGAGGGGATGGGGCACAGGGGGGACTCCATGATCTGGGAGGGCTTTTCCAACCTCAGCGATTTTGTGATTCTGTGAAGGTGCCCCCCACGGGTGTCACCCTTATGGATGGGGTCAGTGCAGGGACACCTGTGGCAGAGAACCTGAACTCCAGGGGAGTTGCCCTCACTGTGCCATTTCAGGGACGCATTTGTGGCACAGGCCCTGTCTGAACACAGATGGCGCAGCAGTTTAACCAATATCAAGCTGTCGATCCCAGCGCCTCCGAAGCTCTCCAAGCTGCTCTCCTCCAGCTCGGTCTCTGCACTGGCACAACCACCCCGGTTTGAAAACAGTGGCAGGGGAGAAAAATCACCTCTAAATCCACAGCAGTTTCATCCAAAACGCTGTGCTTGGCCCTGCCCTGACACTGCAGGCTCTGCCCGACCACAAGCCTGTTGGTCTGTCCTGCTCCTGCAGATGCAGCAGTGAAATAAGCGTTTAAAATCCAGCAAGAGGCTGCCAGAGCCCTCAAAACCTTCTCATTCCTCAAGGCAATTAAGGGATTTCGCCTTCATAATCACCCTGTGATAGGGAAAGCAAGCCTTCTCCTTTTGCCAGCTGTAAACAGATCTGCAGGATTAAGTGACTGGAGTAAGGTCACGCAGGAAGCTGTGGCTGAACTGGAAATTTTGGGGTGGGTCTGTGAGCCCTGGCCTGGCTCCCTGCTCTCATCAGCAGACTGCCTGCCTGAGCCAAAAAGCAAATTTGCATCTTCTAAGTGCCCATCACATCACTGAGCTCGGGGATTTGCATTGCTGTCTCAAGTTCCTGATTTCTATTATTAGGTCTATTCTATATTTCTGCGTGTTGGATTTGCCGTAGTAAGAGATAATAAAAGATATAAAGAGATAATGTTGTATCCCCAGACACTATTTCAATGTGACTGTGACAGTAAGGGTATGAAAACTGTGCTTAAACCAGGCTATTATTTTAATATATCTACTTTCCCAAGCTGTAAAATCCAGAAAGGAGCTATAAGTGGAGCTGGTTGCAGTACAGATACACACTGAGTTTCACTGTAAATGAATTGGTAGAAAATTGGGAGGCAACACGGCTGAATGAACAGGAAGATGATGCTGTTGGGTAATTTAATTTTGATTTCCTTCCATTTGGTGGATGTGTTTCTTTAGCTTTAGTTTGTGTCAACACAAGTATTTCACAATGCAGTTTTTTACTGGGGTGGGTGCAGATCTTTCTCCTTTGATAGCACGACACCAGAGGTCTGTTTGCCTCCTAGGATTGTTTGGAGAGTGTCTCACTTGAATGAGGAAGAGCATTCCACAAGCTCCCACTTGTTGTACCGGCAGAAAATGTAGCTGTGCCGAGGTGGGGCAGCGCAGGGAGAAATGCAGGGCATGTTGATCGCTCATCCCAAGGCTTTATCCTTCTGCAAGGCACACTTCTTCCCCTAAGGAAAAGGAGACATTTCCCCTACAGCAATGTTTAACTATTAAAACTCCCCTCCACCATTTTCCTGGGAAATCCCCAGGAGCATTTGCCCACCTTATCAGGTTAATCAGGATCGTTTGGTGGTGCACCGAAGGTACCTTCTGCCCTGTTTCCAAACCATGCAGAAGCACAATGGATGGTGTAGCACGGTTGCTTTGTTACTCTTAATAACAGTTTTCTTCCTTTGCAATCTCTGATTTCAGTATTTTAGAGGGAATTTTGGGCTGAGGTCTTTCACAGCTGGTTAAAATGTGTCCCCAAAAAGTGTGCGAAACAAATCCCAAGGGAGAAGCAAGACCCGTCCTAAACCAACTTTGCTGAACAGGAGATTAAATTTCAAGGAGCAACAGAGTTTATAATAAAGAATATTTGCTTTAAGGGCTGCCCAGGATAAGTCAGGAGGGAGAAAGGCTCACGAAGTAGCAGGATGAATGGAGGAGATCTTAGGAATATGGGAAGAAAAGCAAACCACCATGAAGGGAAGCTGGACAAAGAAAGAGAACACAAATAGAGGAAAACAGGCAAACAGTTGTTATGGAGAACTGGATGAGGAGTATTAAAACAAAAATGCACTCAGATTTGTGCATATAATCAAAGAAACTTGCTGAACTGTTCTTGCTTTCAATTTGTATGTGCTGGCCATGACTGTTCAACTGAGCTGTGGTTCAAAGAATGATTCCTTTAAAGCTGCAGGTAAAGTATTTGCACAAGCAAACAGCAAAATCACATTGTGTTAATATTAGCACTGCAGTGACTTGCCTCGTCCTCCAGTCAGGAAATGGAAACAATGGCACAAAACTTAATGTGACCAACAGAACTTAATTGCCACCAGCAAATGGTCCCAGGGAACTGCTCAGGAACAATTGATGGATCCAAACTGGGAGATTGCATCACTTTGAGTCACGGAAGAGACTATGGAAGTGGAAATGTTGCCGGTTATTCCAAAGATAGAAAGTCATGGTGCCACTGGATAAGCTGACGTGAACATGTAAACACCTTTGGTCAGGGGGAAATGAGGGTAATGGTGATGTGGAGGGGAAAAGAACCAGAATCTGAAGGACAGCATGAAGGCAAAATGATTGATGGGGGGAGGAAACAAGGGAATTTGGAAATCTGACAAGAAAACTGGCATCACAGTGCTCTTTATAACTGTAGAAGTGCTCAGAAATTGAACAGCCTGTTGCTTCACCAATATCAGTGTCAGGCTCACTGGGCTGCCCCTTCTTCCCTCGTGAATGAACTTTTGATGATGTTTACTCTTTTCCAGCACTGCTGCATCACTGCATCATTTTCTCTGCCTTCTTAGACAACAGGTAACTAAAGATAGCAGCCCTTTCCTACGCAGTTCCTTGACAGCTGGCAGTAAATGACCCGTGTCCCTGCAGATGTATTTTTGGTTCAGTTATTCCGTCATTTGTGTTTCACTAATCCTAAATCCTATTATCTCCCAGGCTCCTGCTCCCTTCACCTGTGCAGTGACTGTAACTGCCCAGGGTTTCCCTCATTCCAATAGTTTACCTGAACCCTTAGAGGGCTCTTGTGCTTCTTCTCTCTCCTCACTCCATTACTTTCACTTTTGTGTGTTTCCCTCGGATTTCTAAGGCCTTAAGAAAAACCCTTCTTTGTGATCTGCCCCTCAGTGCTCCTTTCCAGCCCTGCTTTGGAGGTGAGTGGGACAGAAATTCTGCTCCTAGGGTGTTTTTTTGGGATTGATTCTCAATGAAGGCTTCAGGAACACCTGGCAAGCGTAGCCAAAATAGAGCTGTTTATTGGCGGGGAGTGCAAACCAGGAAAACACGTGCGGTGCCTCCCGCCGGTGGCTGAAAAAAAGGGGAAAAACCACTTTGATGAAGTATTAAAAGGTTGTTTTGCTTTTACAGATTCCACAGAAAATTCACTCCAGCCAGAAACTAAAATACCAGTCTGTAGACAATGGCAGTATTGACTCCAGGCGTGTCAGGGAGCCACTTGGGATCACGCCCCCGTCTTTCTCGGTCTCTTTCTTGACTATATAGGGAATTTGGTCAGCTAACTTTGGGTTTGAATCACACCCACAGCAGATGACTAATGCTGCCCTAAACAGAGATTTGTACTATAAACCCATTTCCACTGAATGGAGCTGGTGCCCTGGCAGACGTGGTGCTGGCACTACCCAGAGAGGCAAAGGGAGTGACCTCGACCAGGCCAGTGGCTCCCTCTCATCCCAACCTCTCCAGGAGAAATGGCCAGTAGAGGAAAGCTCTCCTGAGCTGGGCACAGGTGGATGGTGCTTGTGGGAGCTGGATACAGCCAGGCTTCCTTCTTCTGCTTTGGTTTTTGGGGGAACAAGTAGTGCAGGGCAGGAGTGGCTCCCAGCTGGAGAGGTTGGTGAGGAGGAGGAGAAGGGGATGGAGAGCTCTGCAGTGCTTCTCCCCACACTGTGGGCAGTGCTGCCAGGGGAGGCTGATTCCTTACCCTGTAGCTAATCCCAGTTTATCCCAGGTTTCTTCAACATCCACGTTGTAGTTTCCTTTTTCTTTTTTTATTTTTTGCATCCAGATCTTTATCTTTTGCTTGTTTGTCCAGTTTTCCATAACAAGCTTAATGCTTGTGGAGTCACAACCTCGTGGGGGGAAACCTCCTCTCTTGAGCCCTGTCTGAGCACTCACCACCCCTTTTCAAGCCCTGAGCACTCACCATCCCTTCTCCAGCCCAGAACACACTTCCTAGAGGTGGGAAAAGCATTTCTGCACGGACAGCACAAGGTGCCCACTCAGTGCTTGAGGCTGCCTGGCTGCTGGTGGTACCAGGGGGGGATGTATTTGGGGGGGCTGCTGAGAGCCAAAGCGAGGTGCTCACTCAGCAGAGATCACCCAGCAGCTCCCTGCCAAGGGTGTCTCCCAGTGAATCCTGGCCCACTTTCCCGGTTAATCGCTTTTCCAGCAGTGCTGTCACACCTTCCCATTCTCTTTCCTCGCAGCCGCCTCGGTTTTCAAGCCGTTTGTGGCAAGGATGTAATTATTTAAATTGCTCTCCGTAGTTACAGGCAGGCTGTAAAACGAAGGGCTTGAAACAGTGCCCCAGCCTAGATAACGTGCCCTGGAATCTGAAAGGCTGAATTCCAGCACAGGTAAATTTGCAGCTGGCTACAAATATTACCAAATTCCTGCTGAGCCACCAAAATTCCTGAAAAACTTTCTCTCTCTCTCTCTCTCTCTCTCTCTCTCTCTCTCTCTCTCTCTCTGTCTCTCTCGTGTTTTTGTTTAATAGACGGGGCTGTGGCAATGAACGGTGATTGTCACTCATTAAGCACTTGAAAAGAAAAAAAAAACACGTTGAAACCAAGCTTTTGAATTGAAAATGCACTCGGTGTAAGGTAGTTTGTTGAGCCAAAACTCACGTGAAAAGAAAAAAAAAAAACTAGAAAGTCGTGGAAGTGTGGCCTGACAGACTTTCCAGCTGTAAAGTGCTTGGAGTTCAGAGCCTGGCAGGGCTCAAAAGCCCTGGCAGAGCTGCTGGGGAAGCTGCTGGAGGGCACACCTTGTGCCAGCTGGGCTTTGCTCACCTGTGCCAGCCCAGAGGTGAGGGGGCTTGCCAGGAATAGAAGCCCTGGCCTTTTGCCAGCTTGTATAAATACTGTTCTCGACTGAAAAGCAATAAAGTCGTTGTTTTTTCCCCACCTGCGAGCCATTAGGGAAAGTCAGGGGCGCTCCTTTTACAGCGGTGCTTCCCTTTGATGGCTCCTTTTCTTATCAGCACAGCTCTGCCAAGGGCTGGAGGTACTCAGGGTTTGGTGTTTGAGATCCCAGAGCTCAGAGGTAAACGTGGGTAAGAGCAGGCAGGACAGCAAATGCAGCTTTCTTCTCATTTCATGGAGTCACCTGGTACCTGATCCTTAGGGCAGTGGGAATTAAACATTCCAGTGGGCAGGCAGCTCATCATGCAAAACCCCATCTATTCTGTGTAAAGCAAGCAAAGACCTGGCTTTTTGGGCTGGATCCACTTGAAGCAGGGCTGGAGGAGCACAAGACTGAAAATGGGGAGGTTGTAAATCCCCACTCCCGTCCCTGTTGCTCAACCTCGTTTTCTCCACCTGAGTGGCAGCAAAAACCACCCACGAGCTCTGGAAAGTCCTGTCACATTTTTCACACTTTGCTTTTTTTTTATTTTTATAAAACTGAGCTCCAGCACTTCCAGCCCAGCCAGTGGGGAAGGTCAGGGCTGCTCTCAAGAGCTGGGTGTTTCCACAGAGTGAAAATGCAGCCCTGAACCCAAGTCCCCAGCAGGAAACATTTCTTACTCACGCTCTGCTCACACGTTGCTCTGCCCTGGCGGCCAAACTCGTGGAGAGCAAATGTGTCTGCCAGCCACAGGGATGAACTCCAGGTATGAGAAAGTCCGTGGGCTGAGAGCAAACAGAGCACTCTCACAACGGGAAAGGAGGCTCAGGAGCCACCTGCCCTGGGGAAGCTTCACCCTGTGGTCCCAGACAAGCTGCTCTCACTTTGTTTCAGTCTTCCCACCCAAGGAAAGAGAATTAATATTTGCTCGCCGCCCTTGCTGGGGCGTTGGGAGATGGCAAGGAATGTCTGCACAGTGCTGCAAACAGAGAAGGTGTTGGAAAAATGCGAGGCCTTGGGGTGCCAAAGGGAGTATTTGAACGCTGCAGGAAAGGGAAACACGGCGCTCAGACAGCTGTGGGGCGAAGCAAGACGGGTTTATTGCAGACAGGAATGTTCAAACTCACAAACTGGGGGTGTGCCAAGTTTGTGAGGAGGTGATGGGCTGCAGGCACTCCATGAAGGGCTGCCCAGTGGCAGCAGGCAGCAGAGGCAGAGAGGTGGTTGGCCCTGCTTGGGCTGCCACATCTGTCACCGGGCCAGCACGGGGATCTGAGGCATGGAACGGCCGGGAGGGAGCTTGGCAGAGGTGGGGGTGTGGAAAGGAGGCAGATGTTTGTTACAAGTCACCTATGGGCAGAGCCAGAGGGTGCTGCAAGCCCTTGCCTGCACACCCTTGTTATCAGGCTCCTTGTTATCATTTGTGCTCCTGCAAGTGCTGGAAGTGCTGCCACTTCAACACCCAAGGCCGTGTCCTCTGAGACAGGCAGGGAGCTGCTCCCATGGGATGCACAGGCTGCTGTGCTGAGCCCCCAGCTCGCCCTGAGGGGTGAGGAAGGGGACAGTTGCTGTTCCCTGTCCTGCTTTCCCTGGCAGAAGTGGCTCTGCAGGGTCATGGTACCCAGCAGGATTTGGTCCAGGATGTTTCCCAAGGTCAGACGTGGCCACGGCCGCATTCCCCCATGAGGAGCTCTGTGACATCAACAGTGATTTCGGGGAGTATATGGCACTTGTTGCAAGGAGCAGCCCAAAAACTTTCTCCCCAGACACCACAGCTCTTTTAAAAGGGCAGAAAATGCTTTGTGAAGAAGGGACACACTGTGATGCTTTATTACATCAAGCTGCACCAAGTCAGATGCTCGCGGGGACAGGGAGAAAGCTGGGGAGTGGAGCTGCTACAGGGCTGTTTCCCTGGGACTGTTCCCCAGCAGGGCTTGGCAGCCACAGCCTCCCCATAGCAACTGCCACAAACAAAGCCCGGGGCTGCAGAGGAGCGATGACTGAAGGGAGAGGGGAAGGGAACAGCCAAACTATTTTTGTATTTCCGAACTACGCAGCCGCTATTTTTTACCTACTGCGTGCTAAATGATCTCTGTGTGTGTGTGGTGCCTGCTGGGTGACATCCCTCTGCTCTCCTCTGCTTGCTCTCAGCTGAAGTCCCACCTTTTTGACTGAGGAGCTTGATGTTTATTGAGTCAATGCATCTCTGTGCACATGAGCAGTGTTTGTTTCCCTACTGTGCTTATTACTTAGCAGTGGAAGTCTGTACTATTTATCCCACACCCCAGCATCCACCTGCTACCATCAGGTACCTCCTGGCAGAGCTGGGATATGCTCTGAATGAGTGTGGGCACCCTCCCTGGGTTACTACATCCCTCCAAGGGCTGGGGACAGCCTGCCAACCCCCAGGCTGCAGGGGATCCCACATGGCTCCATGCCAACCAGGTGACATCTCAGGTATCTCTGCTCCTTAAGTCCCTTGGAGGCCTTCTCCCCATGGCCAGGCTTAGGCTCAGGAAGTGGGGATGGCACAGGGGAGGAAGGAGGGCCATCACCTGGCCATGGGCCAGGGGACACTCACCATCTGTGCCAGGTAATCCGGGGTACAAGGGTTGCTGTTCACCCTCATAGCAGCTGCAACAGAATTAGTTGTGATTGCCCTGATTGATGAGACATTGACACTGAAATCTGGGAGGACCAAAGCCCTGGACCCAAGTGAGTGTCTGTGGGCAGTTTGGAGAGGTGAAGGTGTGAGCTGACAGCCACAAACACCCAAAATCCTGGTGGCAAGATCAGTGCTCGAGGGCCAGCACGCTTCATGCCAGCAGGGAGACACTGGAGAGCACCTCAGCAACCCCCGTGGTGACACAGATCTTCTGGATGAAGGTCTGGGTTATGAGCACCAAAAAACTGGGTAGGAGACTTTTCACTCCTCCCCATGACTCCTGGAGGGGAGGGAAATGTTCTCTTGGAGACACAAAGACCCTCTGCAGCTTTTTATGGAGTGTGAGAAGGGAACAGACCGGTCTCCTTTTCACAGCCAGCTCGGGGACAGGAGCTGGAGCAGGCCCTGGTGGCTCAGGGCTCCATGTGGGGGTGGGATTTGACTCACCTTGACATGTCTGTGCTGTTTCCATCAGCACAGCACCCAAGGCTCCCTTTATTGTCAGTGGGAGAAACGGGTGTGTTTTTTGGGCATGAGTCAACTGGCCTATTTTTGCTTTCTGTCAGAGGGTAAGGTGAATTCCTCTGGATTTTCCTCTTCCTTTCAGTGTGCTGTGAAGGGACAATTAGCTCAAATAACTTGATGCCTTCAGTGGGTCAGATGAATTGCCATCCCAATTTAGTTACTGAGCATCAGCTGCCCCTGTGCCCTCCTGGGCAAATGTAATTTCAGTTGGCTTTGCTCATGCTGCAAAAAAAGTGTGCAGGAATCCCTGAGTTATGGCAACTTCTTTTTTACTTCAGCATGAAGAGAGGAGAAATTCAGTGGCTCAGAAACCAAAGGCCAGCAAGTGAGGAAATCAATGCTGCCATGCTTTCTCCTAATAATCCCATTTTTTTCTGTTAAAAGATTCATCAAGAATTTGGTGGAAAAAGTAAAAAGATCGCAATAGCACAAAGCAAAGTGAAAGAATTTACTTAAGACCTGTCTTTTTTTCTGCTTTCAGTTGCTTGTAGTATTGCACTAGATGAAAACATCAGGCTGAAAGTCATATCTGGAGTACAGAAATGAGGGTGCTATCCATGCTTATGCTGCAGCTGCAGTTTGTTCTCTGGTGAGCTTGGGTTAGGATGCCACTGTGCAGTCAGTTCCTATCCTAATTCATCACAAAAGCAGTAGCAGTTGCTGGTGGTCATCACACATTTGATATTTTTTTTTCTCCTGGAAACTCCTAGAGGATGAACAGCTTCGGGAAGCATCCGCTGGGGGCCGGAGGTGAAGCCCTGACCTGGAAAGGAGCCTGTGCGTGGTGGTGATTTATAGCCAAGTTTGTACAGCCATCACCGGAGGGATGGACGTCACACCAGCCCCTGCTGCAGTCATCCTGCAGAAATCCCTCTCCTTTTACTGGAAGTTTGGTGTTTGTGGAGATGCCGATCAAACCAGCCCTCCTGTCTGCGCTCAGAACACGCTCGCCAGTTCAAGTTCCAGCACGCGGCGCGTTCCCTGCTAACCGGGCGGGTGAATGAATGAATCAAAGGAATAATTAACGAGGTTTCAAAGGCGGAGACAAGTCAGAGCCGCTTCTTTACACCTCTATGCAAATTCGGCCCGAAAAACCCCCCACCCCTACGCCCTTGCCAGGGGTGAGAGCCGCTTGCTCAGGGCTTGTTAAGCAATCCCGTAAAGTACTTGGCGTTCCTGCCTGCACAGACAGAGCAGCTGAGACATCCTCGGCCTGGTGTTGTTGGGAGGAAGGGCTCCTTTCTGTTTGGGTGGGTGTGTGTAGGAAATAAAGGAACAATAACACCATTCTTCGCGCGCCCCGATAAATCGGCCCTTTGTTCTCCCCTCCTCGACCAGGGAAGGCACTGCAAGTGCCATTGTTTTCCCGGAGTGTTTTTGAAGGGCTTCAGTGTGTTTCTTTCCTCTGCTTAATTCAACGGATTCACTGTGTCTTCCAGAGTATTCCAGATGGAAATACCCGAGGAGAAAAAACCAAGATTCCCTTTTGCTGCTTGCATTTTTGAATCGCCTCCGGAAGGTTTCGAGGCTCATCTGCTCGCGTAGTAAGACGTGTCCGAAAATGATTTGTCAATGGTCTCAACCTGGAGAGTCTATAAAGAGGTTTAGGTTGGTGGGATAGGGGAAACCATCCTTTTATCCCTAACATCCTTTGCTCCAGGCTGGGGCAGACAGCCTGCCCGTGGTGGCTCCCTTGGCACTGTTCAGCTGACCAGCACCTTTCAAACAGGTAGTAATTAAGCAGTTCCTAAATTCAGCAGAAGACTGGCACAGAAGTGGGAAGGGTGGTCTTGCTGGAAAGCTCACAGCCGTGCTAATATTCCTGAAGAGAGTTCTTTTCTCCTGTAGGTGTGCTGCACATCCGTTGCACATCCTGAAGCAATTACAGGAGAAAGAAGCCAGAAAAAGGGCTGCGTGCCCAAAACCTCACCTATGTTTTCCAGCTGTGTTAGGGAAGCTAAGAAAAGCCATTTCCTCTTTCCACAAACCATCTTTCTTTGAAGGTGTGGAATAAAGGGTGGTTTTTTTCAGAGTATTTAAGGAAAGTATTAATAAAACAGGTCTCCTTCACAGCCCGGCTGAAGAAGCCGTCAAGAAAATCTGCTCTCCACCCTTCCCACACCACAGCACTTCAGGGGAAGGTGAGGTGCTGTTTCTTTGGCACAAAAGCCAGAGGATGCAGAGGATCACAAAGGATGAGACAGCTTTACCCCCTGGCCATGTTCCTTCTGGCGCTGTCACCGCGGTTCACTCTTGCTTTCCTGTCTAATCTCACCTGGGGCAAAATTCCCTTCACTTCAGCGGCAGAAAGATGGAGACACATTTCAGAGGGAGAAAAGCAGCGATGATTTAGTCACTGCTTTGTGAAGCACTGGAATGAGGAGGGAAAAACAGGTTTAATATCTTGAAAGTGATGGATCCCTCTGTCTGTCTACCCACACGAGCCCCGGCTCTCAGCATAACATAGAAATGCTTTCTTTTTTGCATAAAAACAACAGGATCGGGCAAAATGGTGCCTGCCTGTGATGTTGAGGAGGCAAAGCAAAAAAGGAAAAAAAAAAAAAAAGGATGTGAATTAAAACTTTTGGGAAAGTGTGGCTTTGAGCTTGGAACTCGGGGTCTTGAACGTGTGCAGGCATGCTGGGGTGTGATGCAAAGCTCCCTGTGAAAACGCGCCCGAGGCATTCCCCGAGGGAGTTTGTTAACTGTTTATTGTTCTCTATGATCTCCAGCAACAAGATGGGTGGAGATAAGGAAGGGCTGCCTTTCAAGAGCGGAGAACATGAATGAGAGAATGTGCTTCAAGAAGTCATTGAGTCATTTGAGTGCCAAAAGTCGGGGGAGCTGCTCTCCCGAGGAGAGAGGGCCTGGAGGTTGTTGGAAAGGTGTAGGAAAGTCTTCTGGGGTGACGTGTCAGACTCAGCCCAGGATGAAAGAAAAGGTGTCTTGGGGGAGGGAAAAAACCCCTGAAACTGCCCTCTTGCTGTTCAACTCCCACAAGGCTCAGGAGGGATGCAGGGAAGCAGAACAGTGTGCAGGAAATGCAACCAAAAAGAGGAGCCCACACAGGGTGGGCAGTGCTCAGATGGAGATGCTCTGGCTGCTTCTCATTCCTGATTTATTAGGAGAGCGGGAAAATGCGAGCAGGAGGCATCAGTCATACCCTTCCAGGTAGTCCTCAAATACACTGGGTTACTGGAGAAACTAATAAATAATAAGTAACTAATAAAAAGATTGGTGATGACTTATAAACAAAGAGCTTTTAGGGCAGGAAGTCCCAGTTGCTGAGTGATAATGATTTATGGGGTCTGTGATTGCATGTTTTAAATAGAACACTCTGAAAGAATGATGTGTCCTGAAGAGCTGTGCAATTCCCTCTTGTTGGACAGTGCTGTAGGCATCAAAAAATTAATTCTGCACAAGGAAAAATGTCTTCCCTGCCAAGCTTGCCAGCCCAAGAACCTCAGCTTTTGTGAGCCCACGGGGAAAAATTACTAAAAATTGGTTTATATGTCTATTATCACCACTGTACACCTGTAGGGCTCCATGGAACCACAGCCACCAGACAGATGGGAAACAACTTCTGAGCCTCTTGCAGGTGCCTCAGTGGTGAATGGGAAAAATCTGTTGTGCTCAAAATCTGCTGTGAAAAAGGGCAAAAGATAGTGGGCAAAACAGAAGTATTCAAAGCCTTTACTGCTTCAGTTTTTTTTCTATAGGGTTTTTAAAAGCCCTAGCTCTAGCCAGATTTTTTTTTCTTCAGGATAAGTGGTTTGGACATGCCTTTGAAACCTCACTGGTGTGCTCTGGGTGCTACTTTATACTCAGAAATCTGAGTCCCACAGGCTCTGACTGCAGGCAGGGCGTGGAGCACAGGCTTGAAAAACCCCTTCAATTATCTTCTGAAACCCGAGGAAAAGCTGGAGCTTCAAAGCTCTATGTTTTATCACTTAGGGATAGCATTAAGGACAGGACAGGTGGTTAAAAAAGACTCATTGCATCACCTGCTGCAGGTATGTGCTCCCTTTTCTAACTCATCATACTCCACAATAAAAGTGGGTGGATTATTTAACTCCAGGATCCCATAGGAAGCCTTTTCCAGAATATGGTTATCTCAGTGATTTAAACATTTCTTCTAATCTCCACCCCTATTTTGTGTCCCTTGGGAATTCAGGTTGGGAACTGGAAGCAAGAATTGCACCTGCTATTGCAAAGCAAAGCTGACCAAAAGCTTTTACAGTGACATTAGTTCAACCCTTCCCGAGGGATCACTGACAGCCACACCTCTTTGGAAGTATTTTAAAGTGAAGTCCCCTCCTCACAGCTGCATCATGTTATCACCTAGAACTGCCCTTTGCTCAGGGGAAAAAGCTCTGTGGCTGTTAGATGATGAATTCCTTGCTTGCAGCAAAAAACAGTGGTTCCCAAATTTAAGACCTCGTGCTACTGGATTTCCTCCCTTTTCTGTTACTTTGGGTCATGAGCTCCTACTGTAACATGCTCTAACA
>JAWWLV010000001.1:114622432-114647762 GCA_035041135.1 Platyrinchus mystaceus
CCCAGGGAGGTTTGGAGTGCCCAGCCCTGGAGGTGTCCAAGGAAGGCCTGGCCGTGGCACTCAGTGCTCTGGGCTGGAGGACAAGGTGGTGTTTGGTCAAAGGACTTGCTGGTGCTGGAGGTCTTTTCCAACCTAAATGATTCTGGGATTCTGTGAAAGCTTGTGACCTCAGCAGAAATACAGGGAGAGAAACACAGAGAGGTACAAGGTGTGTGAGAGAAGCCCAGAAAAGAGCTTTGGCCAAAGGACAGTGGCTCCTTCAGCACGTGAGGGTTGTGCAAGACCTGAAATGTCTAAGAGATGGCAGTGATAGGATAAACACACCCCTGCCAGAACTTCTACAGTGAGTGACAGAGGGAGGAGCTCCATTGAGCCTGTCCCCTCCTGTCAGAATCGGAGATTTTGATAACTTTTCCCTGGAAAAATATTGTATGTTGTGAATCAAGGTGTTTTTCAAACTCAGCTCCTTGACATACAGGAAAAGCGGGCAAACTTCATGTTGACAAATTAGAAACTCCATTTACTCCTTCGTTTGGCAGAGGTGAGGCACAGATTAATGAGTGAAGACATTATTTTCAGGTTGTGAAAAAATTCAGTGAGACTGAGAATCATAGAACCATAGAATGGTTTGGGTTGGAAGGAACCTTAAAGATCACCTCATTCCAACCCCTTTGCCATGGGCAGGGACACCTTCCACCAGACCAGGTTGCTCGGAGCCCCATCCAGCCTGGCCTTGAATATTTCCAGGGATGGGGAGCCCATGACATCTCTGGGCAACCAGTGTTCCGATATTTATACATCAAAACAACAAATGTAGACTTTTTACTGATTGCAGAAAGTCTGAGCTCATTTACTACGAAAAACAAGGGCAGAAAAACAACCAGAAACAACCGAAAATTCAGGAGTTGGCAATGGGGTCATGGAGGTTGAAGTCAGTGAGATCACAGCTGTGCTGGTGTTGGTGTCTGTTGTACATGGGAGGTGATGTCAATAGGAAAAGGAGGTGGGGCTGTTATTCCACAGGAAGAATAGGTGATGGAGGTAGGTGAGGATTTAAAGCATGCTCTGGAGGTGACCTCTGCCTTCAGGGATGACTCACAGACCAAACGTGTAGTTTGGACAGACGTGACACGGTGTCCACTGAGAGGGGAAAATACATATCTGTGAGGGGTGTTGTGTGCAATTCCCATGGATTGCAGGAGCAGCCTTACTCATGAATGAATAAAGTAATCCTAATGAGGCAAAAATCCAGAGGGCCCTGGGAGGCAGGTGGCTGCCGGGCTTCATCAGGGAGGAGCATCTCGGGATTGCAGTTTCCATTTCAGTGGTTTGAGATCCATCCTAAGGGGGAAAGGGTTGTGGGTTGGGCATGGAAGAGCATACGTGGCTAGGAAGGCAGCAGAGTCTCTGTGGGGTGTGCAGGGACCTCTCCCCTGCTGCAGCAGAAATGGTGAGGCCGGGTAGGGAGGTCTGTCCCGCAGGGGTTGTGATCATTTAGGATGGAAGGGACCTCTGGGGTCCTCTGGTCAACCTCCTCCTGCACCCAGAGCAGGCCCTGTGGTGCAACACCAGTGTTAAACAATGTGCAGACCCTCCCTGTGGCAGAATTAGGGGTAAACCCTGTGATGCCAACTTGGCTGATCCTTTTGCACCAGCGTTTGAGGAGCTTGAAATTCGGATGGGGACCTTCTGGGCACGGGACATCCCCTCCTGAAACCCCCAACCCCTCCCTAACCAAGAGGGCTGGTTGCCCACCTCCTGCCAGTGCTGCTGGCAGGTTTGAGAGCAGCACCTGCCTCTGGTTCAGCCAGGACTGCTCCCTGGTGATCACCCCATCAGCAGCCCTCCTCCATCTGTCCCCTTGTGGGAAGGGGCTGGGATCCTTCTACCCACCATCCGAGCCCCACCTGAGGAGCAGGCTGGGAGGGACATGGTCTCCATGCACTGTTTGGTTTCCTCAGCACCTCACAGGGGCTGGGGCACGTTGTCCTTGTGTGTCACCACCAGCTGTGACAGTCAGCTTGAAACTGGGCAGAGCTGCAGTTTTGTTTGTGCATTTTCGCTCCCTGAGCCTCTGTGTGACACCAGGCCACATCATCTCTGCAGCCACCGGAGAAACAAATTTCTTCCCTGTCCCCTGTGCTCCCTTTTTCCTTTTAAACAAAATTTCACATTCTTCTGCTTCCCCCTAACTCTGGGACCTGGGGCTTTATGGTACATTTCATGGGCCCGAGAACTCATGATAAGATCAAGTTGTAAAAAATTAAGCCAATTCCAGATAATTTTCCACTGTAGAGCCCTTTCTGAGTGGTCTCCCTTGTCAGCACAGAATTCCAGATGCATTTCCCCACTCTTCTGGCAGGCAATGTTTACATCTTCCAACGTTTCAAAAGGAATGGCCATTAACAAACTATTTATGTTCCTAAGTAAATAAATAAAAAAAAAAGCCGTGTCATAACATATTTGTCGTATCAGCATCATCTGCTTAGCCCAGATTTTTGAATAGCATTTGCTGGGTGTGTGTTTTGAAAGATCTCCAAGAGATGCAGCAGCACAGAAGACCTTTCTCACCCCGTGCCATGGCACTGGGCTGAGGCAATTCTTCTGCCTTCTCTTCTGCTCTAGAAGAGGACGTGGAGCTGCTGGAGAGAATCCAGAGGAGGCACCGAGATGATAAATAAACCTCTGAATGATGATGATCTAAAAAAACCACCCAAAAAAGCGTAGTTCTCTTCAGCTTTGAGTTCTGTGCTCCAGGTGAACGTGCCCAAGGAGAAGGAAGGGAATTCCGCCCAGAAAAAATCAGTGGAGGGGAAAAAAACCTTCCCACTGCAAAGCGAGGCTGAAAGGAAAATATCACCCACGTGGTGCTGTGGGTTATAACTCAGCCTGGCTGAGGCAGCCAGACCTGGGGTGCTCCTGGCAAAAGGGAGGTCCCCTGGAACCTTCTGGAAGCACTGAAGTTTCTCCCCAGTTTAGGTGGTGAACTCGAAACTGGGAACAAAAGTCAGTGCTGGGTCCAGGCAGACGTGTGGGCCGGCCAGCACTGCTCACATGAAAGCTGTTTTGCAGGAAGCTGAAAATGCCAAAAATAGCAGCGTTTGGCTAAATCTTTGGATTTGCTTACAGGTTTTGTGGGTGTTTTCAAAGCCTCAGGGAGATGCATATGGTCATTTTTACCTTCGAGCCAAGCTTGCACCGCCCGGGACAAGAATCACCACGAGAAGACCTGTGGTTCTGTGTTGGGCTGGACACGTATTTTGCTCTCTCCATCTTCAGATGAGCCTGTGAAAAACGCAGATAAGCAGCCAAAACATAAAACCCTCTGTGCAAGGATATTTTCAACACTCACACTCTTCCTCCTCTCCCTCACAAGTCTCTCTTTAACCCTTCTGGCAGGTCTTTTTTGATTTTACACAAGCTTATTTTAAGGGCAGGCTATTTTTTTTTTTTCCCCTGGAGCAGCTGAAGCACAAAGGCCACTTGTCATTTTTTTATTATTATTATTTTTTTTTTCCTTTTAAAGGCACACAGTGTCCATTCTTAGAGTGCCAAGAGGATTCTTCCAGGCTCTGGCTGCTTACGGCTTTCCAAGAAAAAAAAAACAAAAAACCAAAAAAATCCCTTGTGAGCTAAAATTAATCCTGGGAAGTTTCAAACCGACGGGAACGTCCAGAAAGCCAAAATATAAACAAGGGGTGAGAAAACAAACATGGCTTTGAACGCTCTTGCTTGTGATGTTGCTCCTACAGAAGGAAATGGGCCCAGACTTTAATGGATCAAAGGAAACAAAAGACTGGCTCGGCTTCACTCACCAGCCCCAGCAAGCTGTGTATGCTCAGCAACAGCTAAAAACAGATTATTTCTTTCCTCCTGCAAGCAAAAAAGAACGTCTCAACCACCTATAATTTATGAACCATGGCAGGCAGTAGTTTCTGAGCCAGGGGACAGGTTCTTTATTACAGGTTAGGGTGAGCAGGTGAATTCACTGCACGGCAGGTTTAGTAAAATGCTGTGGGACACTGCTCTGAAAATAATGGCACTTCAAAAGTGCATTTTAACAGAGTGCATTTAAGGTCGGGCATGAGGAAGGTGTTTGCCTAGAAGGGCATCATCAGGCTGTAGTGCCGGCACATCTTCCCCAACTTTTTATCTAAATATATATTTTAAAGATATATATTATATATATTTAATCTATATTATTATTATATGTATTTAATATATATTTTAAATA
Source organism: Platyrinchus mystaceus (assembly GCA_035041135.1). Taxonomy (NCBI): domain Eukaryota; kingdom Metazoa; phylum Chordata; class Aves; order Passeriformes; family Tyrannidae; genus Platyrinchus; species Platyrinchus mystaceus. Next base: position 114,626,667 of record JAWWLV010000001.1, read on the forward strand.
TAGACATATTTAAAGACATAAAAATATTGCAATAGGAAGAAACATACATGTCACTAAAAAACCCATATATATAGCAAAAAAATTATGATGGTTTAAAAAGTCTTACCGCTCCCTGTGCAACACAAGTGTGAACACCTTTTGTCCTGTAATTAATTGAAGAGCATCACCATAAATATATTGCTTTTGTTTCCTTAGGCCTTGGTCTAATGAGTGCCCAGCGTGGCTGGTGGTCCCAAAAGATGGAAAGCTCTTCTTTAAGAGTCAAGTTCAACTGTAATATTAATTTTACAGCTAGCCCAGTCAAAACAACAACTGCTGCTGAACATGGTTGCACAAGCTCAAATTAAAGCACACTCTAATTTACCCAGAGCTATGCTATATATCATGTTTTATGCTGGTTATCATCAACTACCCAGTGTGTCCAACACTTTAGATGTTATTACTTCAAGGAGGGGTTTCAGAGCCCCGTGCCAGAATTGCCACTTGTACTGGGTTGAGACAACCATTAAACTCCTGCAGACTGAAGCCAATTTCATTATGAATCATGGATTTTGTGGATTACCACATGCTTACTTAAAAGGACAAATAGCTTTGCTACTACAGGAATAACAGTCTCGGTGAGATCAAAAGCAAGAAGGGGGGACAAAAAAAAAAAAAAAGCCTCCAGTCATGAAGAACACTCAAAGCAAGTGGTGGCACAAGGATTATATATTACCCACGCATGTAGAGCAAGGAAAAATGCCATTAAATGTTCCCATGGAGGGAGCTGAAGAGGGTTGGCCAACTTTTAGCAGTGGAGGTTTGGAGAGCAGCCCTTTTATTTTTAATTTTTCAATGGGTTCTTTTTGTTAAGCTCCTTACAGCAGCTAAAAGGAAGATGTCAGGCCGGCCTTGGACTTTCATGGATGTGTTTGAAAATCAGGGCTGGTGATCTGCAGCTTAAGGACTTGGGAACTCAGCACTGGATAGGAGCTGGAATTTTAAGACTGCAAATACTGAAATCTTACATTTATAGCCCACCCCTGGGAATGTGGGAGAAGAAATTGAAGAAACAGATAGTTTTCCCTAGTGGCAAATCAACCTGAGTGAAGACCGTTCCAATGTGTTTTCAGAGACCCAGCTTCCTTTAAAAAAAATACAGGTACAGTGTCCCTCATGAGCTACACACCTGGCTGCAAGGATAACTATTCCTGTCTGCACAGTCTTCAGGAGCAACTCAGGAGTCTCAGGCATTTTTATTTCCTGGGCCTATTTTTAATATATTTTAAAAAAATAATAATAAACAAAGATCAAGGTAACAAGCATGACAATTTAGCCATAATTAATTGAAGTAACATCATCCCTCAACTGCAGCACCTTCCAGGGACCTCTTTTTGTGTTCACCAGGGCAGCAGCACTGAACAGAGATCAGAAGTTACTGCTTATATCATGTTCTTTTTTTCTTTCTGTGCTGTGACACACTTTCCAAGGATTTAAGAATAGTTCAGGACAAAATAAGAGATTGGAGACTTTTATTTCTATTCCAGCTTAAAGGGAGAAGAGGTTTTTGAGGGTCTCACCTCAAATCCAAGTTTCACAGAATCATGAAATGGTTTGGGTTGGAAGGGACCCTAAAGATCATTTAGTTCCAACCCCTCTGCCACAGGCAGGATCTTCGAGGTGCCTTTGAACCCAAACAATTCTGTGATGTCTCACTGCTGAGTGACCTCACACAGCTGCAGGGAGGTTTAACTCCTTCCCATTCCAGTGCCTTCCACGCTGTGGATGAGGGGTTTGATGATCCCATTGTACCTGACTTGCACAGCCTGGTCCTGGACCTTACACAGATTTTTTTTTTTTGGGCACAGATTTCTTGGGCAGCTGAAAATGCTGTGCTGGGTCTGGTGGAGGGCACTTTGCCTTGGTGACATGTAGAACATTTACAGGGGCCCCTTGAGGGTGAGTGAATCACAGGAGATAAGTGAATGAGAGGACACAGCCCTATGACATGTGTAGAGCATGTTAGGTCACAGTTTCACCTCCTTCAGATCCAGGGAAGGCGTCGATGGGATTTCTGTGTTCCTTGGCACGGCCAGCAGCGTCACAGCTCAGTTTCCTTTGTGACAGATGTGACGGGGCATTTCTTCCCCAGACAAGCCCTGGGATGGTGCAGCACTAAGGCTGTGACCTGCTGGTGTTGCACCATCAGTGTGCACGGTACGAAACGCTCCAGACAGAAACTTGGAGGCTTTGCTGAGCTCTGGGCTCGTCCTGCCTCCCTGCACCAGCCCCGGCGCAGAGCTGACACCCCCGACCAGGCTGCAGCTTTGCTTCCAGCCAGACAAGGCCAGACCAAGAGCTGGAGGGGGGTCAGTGTGTGAATCTGAGCAGCTGGACAGCCAAGCAGGGCTTGGAGCTGTGCAGGCTCACGTCCCACCAGCTCAGCCCACGGTTACGACCGCCTGTGTCTGGCCCTTGTATATACACTCCTGGTGTTGCTGTGCTGGATGCAAATCCCCCTGGACTTCACTCCCAGGATTATTGTTCCTCCTCTGCCCACTTCTGCAGCCACTTTCTGTCCCCGCTGGTCTCCCCTGAGCCCGTCCCAGCCCTCCTGTGTGCCCTGGGGCAGCTCTGCCCTCCGCCCTCAGTGCAGACTGACATCACTGAGTTCCAGGGCGAGCTGTGCCCGCACCTTCCCGGTGTTTGCTTTGAAAGGACTCAGCCAGGACACCTGGAGAGTAGTTTGTGGCTGAAAGGACGAAGTTCCCTCTGGAGGTGACACGGCTCATCTGGCAGCCCTGAACCCTGGTACAGAGCACACCTCCTACACTGCCAGGCACCCGGCCAGGAGCTGCGCCCACACGGAGCCCGCCTCGCCAGGATGAGGGAAATCTTGGCACGGGGCTTCTCTGGGCTGTGGGGTTTTTTTATTTCTTACCCCTCTCCTTCTCCTTTTCTTGACAGCAGTTCAATTTTGCCGCCAGATCTCGTTCTTACCCTTTCCTTTTCTCAGCCAGAAACCTGCCCAGATCCTTCCCAATCGCATTAAAAGCCTTCTCTGACTTGTAAATAAACATTGAGCTGCAGCTCTAATGAGAGCTGTTAATGCTTGGTTATAAAGCATCCACCAGGCAACACACAGGTGCTGACAGCAGGTAAATGCCAGCCTGGGCAGCCTCTGTGCTGCTTTCTGCAATGCTCTCAACACCTTATCAGTATTAATGTGGTGCTGCGTTGCTGCTTGACCTGTAAGTCCCCAAATGTGTGGCAGAAGGGGATTAGGGATCCCACCACTCCCTCTTTGCCCAGCTCCTGCCCTGGAGATGATGACCCAGCCTCTCTCCACACTTGCTCCCAGCTTGGACCTCCCAGGTGTGTCCGGAGGGATGGTGAGGAGGAGAGTTCAAAGAGGCATCGAGCAGGCTGTGCCCCACCGGCTGGAGATAAGAGCCCAGACTGAGGTGAGAGCGCTGTGATTCAGGTGATGAATAAGGGCTGCTCCCTGTCTCACTGCTGAAACCTCTGCTCCTGCAGCCAGAGAAACGGAAAGCTGACATTCTTTGAGCTCCCGGCCTCGCTGAGGGCAAGGCTGCTCCCTGTCCTGCGGTTACTCCCAGGTCAGGACCTCAGGTGCTAAAGCCTCACTTCTGAGGCGACTCATAAAACACATTTATGAAAGACAGGGAGTATTGTAACAGCTGACACACCCTTGGCCTTTACTTTGTGCACCTGTAAGTAGGTGCTGCTTCAGGAATTGCTGCCTTGTAAAGGGATCTGTCTCCAGCTGCCATCCTCTTCGTGCCCTCTGCTACCCTGGCAGGGGTGGTCACTCATCCTGTGAGCACTGGCAGCAAGAGAGAATCCCCTCCTTCACCACCCATCCCACATGCGTGGGAGAGAGCAAGTCCTGGCTGCAGGGAACACAAATAGGCTCCACTGGGTTTTAACATGAGGAGGGGTTTGGGTGGGTTGCAGAGTCCTGCAGCAAGGTCAACAAAAGGCAAACAGCTCCATGGTGGAGAGAGAGTATCCAACTGTGCTCCTCAAACCAAAACAGGCTCAGTCACCTTCTCTGGGTTGTTTTGGGAAATGTGCTGTGAGGGAACAGCTTGACTGGATGACCTCAGGGTGTCAATCCTCCCCACAAAACCCTGGCCAGTCCTAGACATTGCCAGGGAGGGCTCAGCCTCCAAAACTGGAGGTGAAGGCCGAATTCATTGGGCTGCCTGGGTGCCTCCATTCTTGCTGACATCTTTTTGGTGCACGACCTGTGGGTGTTATGAAGGGAGAAACATTCAGAGGGCAGAAATCCCAGTCTGAGACTTCCAGTATGGGATTTCTAACAAAGGGAGTTTCTGGTGGGCAACTGAAGTTTCCTCCGTCCTGTTTGCTGGCAGGGCAGGATGGGAATTCAACTGCAGAGTGGAGCAGCTGGAGCTGATGCTGATGTGAATGTGCCAGATTAGCCCCCGGGGCCATGGGTGCAGCAGGAGAAGGGAAACCACCCCTGGTGCCCAAGGGGTCAGTTTTTGGCCACACCAGCTCTCAGCAATGGGTCACTGCAGGGGGTTAGGGGTGAACACCTCCCTTGCAGGCCCTCTTGCCTCCCCTTCCCCACTGCAAATTCAAAAAATACTCCTGGACTTTATAAGCACCTTGTAACAAGTTTGGGCAGGTCTTAACGACCTTCCAGAGCTTAGCTGAGCAGACAGCCTGGCAGAGCTGCACATGCACACACACACACTGCTCCTGCAGGGCTCTCTGCATGTCTCAGGTCTCCAGGGAATGCTGACTGGGAGGGATGGATGCTATTCTTAGAGGGCAAGCAACAGGCTTCATGCTCCAGAAAGGCTTCAGCTTGCAAAGGCTTGTTCCTCCATCAGCACTTTCAAGTAAGTTAAGGCCTGATTTAACTGTCAAGGATAATTACTGGATTGGGCATGCTTTTCCGGGAAAGATTATGCTCACTCCAAATCAGCTCCTTCTGAAAACACTTTGCAGACAATAAAAGGTTATTGGCAGCTATTAAGTCCTAAACATTATCTACCTGCTGCACTGCAGGAGCACAGGAGCAACAAGGGTTCAAATTCCACGGCAGGGATGTGGGCTGCACCTCTCGTGTCTTCCCTGGCCTTGCAGGATGCCTTTGGCCATGGGGACCTTGTCCTGGCTCAAACTCTGGCTCCAGCTCTGTGCTAGGCTGCCCTTTGCTCCCCCAGGGAACAGGGGCTCCCAGATCCCGGGATGTCCCTCTTTTCCAACCGCTCTCCAAAGGGGCCTGCCTGACTCCACCCCTTTCCTCACCTTTTTTTTTTGAAGGGTAGGAACAAAATCATCCAATTGTCACAGAATGGACAACTTTCAGGAAGAATTTTGGAGGTCTTGAGGCTTTGCTTGTAATTAGGGTGAAACCATCAGACTGAAAATCCCACACAATATTGGGATTATGTTTTCTTAGCTGTAAGACCACATGCAGGTTGAGGGGGTGTTCATGTGGTATTTCCTGCACTGGCTTTTTAGATCCTATTTGACTAGACTGGACTACACTAGACAAGCTCAGCTGGAAGGAACATCCAGTCCAACTGCCTGACCACTGCAGGGCTGACCAACAGTAAAATCATGTTGCTCAGGGCATTGCCCAAATGCCTCTTAAACAGTGTCAGACTTGGTGCATCAACCACCTCTCAAGGGAGCCCCTTCCAGTGCTTGACCTCCTAAGGAAATGCTTCCCAGTGTCCAGTCCGACCCTCAGCTGGCTCAGCTTTCTAAAGGAGATATTCACAGGTGGATTAACATCCCTGCCACTGAGACCTCAGCAGATTTCTTCTTTCCTGGAGGCCCTTTCAGGTATTGGAAGGCCACAGTTAGGTCTCCACAAAGCTTTCTCTGCTCCAGGGTGGACAATCCCAATTCTCCTTTCCAGCAATCCTTTTGTAACTCTATATTTGCACACTGAGTTCTTTGGTTTGTGAAAGAGGACCATGATGCAACAATCTCCATTAGGCATCCTAATGTAATTTAAAACAGCCGTGTGACATTTTAATTTAAATGCAAATATTTTTCTATAAAACAGAGTCATACGTAAATTTTAAAATGTGCAAATATGTGTAGATTCATATATACTCCATATATTTTTTTATTATCAAGGTTATTAGGCATGCTTATTATTTTTGTTAAAAAAATCAGTCTTTGTGTTCAGTCACTCCTACACCCTTCTGCAGTGGCTAAATGAAAAAAGTCTGATGTCAATTAAAAAAGTGTGTGTGTGGGGTGAGCAGGGAAAGAAGTTATCCCACCTTGTAGGGTGGTTGGATTTTAGTGCCAAATTACATTTTTTTTTTAGCTAACATGGAAACTTTTTTTTTCCAGTGGGTTGACCGGGACTTTTCATGGAGAATGAACTGTGCCAGCTCAGTTGCCACAAACATTTATCTCTTCTCCCTACAAGACCACAGGCTACTCTGTGTTGGACACAAAATAGATGGAAGAACTGAACTCACTTATAAACTTATTTTGACAAAGGAACAAACGCAGATTGAACCTACATGGGTGGATTAAACGTGACCGGGAATGTTGCCAAGCACTGACACCACAGGGCACAGACCAGCCCGTGTCTGTGCTGGTAAACTGACTCACCACCCAAAACAAGGTGGCTTTGTGCAAGGCAGCTTTTGGGAGCAGTCCCTGAAATCCTCTACCTGCCGAATCACACCCCGAAGTCATTTCGGGGTAGTGCTGGCAGCAACACCAAATTCAGGTCAGGGAGCATCCCTTTAGTTCACCAGCACAAACATCTCACGGCGGGGCCTGATAATGCTCGAGGGCGTTGACTTCGTCGTGATGTTGTATCTTCTGACCGGTGCAGGGCTTAAATCTCCAGCTGATGGGCAGCGTGGGGAGAATTTAAGCCAATTTTCCACAGGCATTTACCCAGTGCAACTGTTTGCAGGGGTCCCGGTGCTCCCTGGGCTGCTGCCAGCAAGGCAACTCCATCCCATCACAAAATCTCTCCGCGGTTAAACGGCGCATTTCCATCTGAAAAGCCGAAACACCCGGAGTTCACGAAGTTTGCGTGAAAGACAAGCTGTCGCTAAACACGTTATCTTTATGGGGTGAGGTGCAGTGCGAATAATTGGCATTGCTGGAGCTCCCTGACGAAACAACGCGTTCCCCCCTGGCCCCTGCCAAAATAATAATAATTAAAAAAAAAAGAGTTGCTGTTCCGTGTTAGCCTCTTCCCCACACCCAGGATTTCCCCAGGAGCTTTATCTCCGTGATGTATCTGTTGAATGAGTGCAAAAGAGACTCCCAAGGAACCTGCTTCTGATTTACTCCTCCATCATCCTGCTGCATAATCATAAACCCCGAGGTCACAAAAAACAAAACAAAAGAAAAAAAAGGGACCCGTTTGGCTCTCCATGTGTCTTAAGAGAGAACAATTTAGTGCAGACAGAGCGGCACGTACTCTCCTCATTCCCGCGGGGAAAAAGCGACGGAAGGGAAGCAGCGTGGGCACAGGAATGAACGCACACAAACTTGCCTTGCTTTCATTTTTGGGCTGGAAACAATGTACTCCTGCTCCGTCAAAACACTGAGATCCAAAGGCTTCTGCGGCAGGAGGACTGGGACGACTTCTTTCCAAGCCCTGAATAGTTTCTAAGCCGAGTTTATTATTGTTTCTAAGTGATATTATTTGAAATGGTAGCAAGAGAGCATATACCAGGCACTCCGTGGAGCTCAAGTCATACGTTCCCACTGGCAACCCGGGGATGAAAGGCTTGGAAATCTGTCCCTGGACTGTTTTCTGGCTTTCTTGGCATCAGGATAATTCAGCTGGGAAAGTCAGGGGTTTTACTGAATAGCTTCCTGGCAAGCTGCTGGAAGGACTCAGATGAAAACCCTGCCTCAGTCAGCAAACCAAACGGTTTAATGGGCATCACATGATAAACAAAACAGAAGTTAATCAAAAGCAAAATAGGATGTCCTGACCTGGAATTCAACTCTGCCCCTTAATAGTTTGATATCATATCTACAGTGAATTTCTGCAACTAAAATGCACGTTTTACCCCTAACTCACATGTCAACAGAATTCATTAAATGTAGGAACATTTGTCCTCACTTCTGGTTGGCTCTGTGGAAATACAATGAACTGAAGGTTGCAGAAGAAATTAGTCCACCTTTTTTTTTCCTCTAGACTTCATCAGTTTTACAGATTTTATTTTTTTTTTTTTGGAGCTATATAAGATTAACTTCCTAAAATCATACATTTCTGACTGTAAGGTCACATCTCGCTCCATGGAAGCAACTCCCAGTAACATCAATTCAAGCAAATTCCATGCAGAAAAAACCATAAAAGCTTTAGGTCTTATTGTTGCTTTCCCCCTTCCCTGCACTCCCCACAGCTTGACATTTGTTAATGATTTTTCTTGACTGAGTAGTTCTTCTCTTAGGCAGTTTTGGAAGAATTTCAGCTTTGTCCTCCACTGTGCCCATGAAATGCCTCTCAGAGGTGCTTGGAAGAAAGTGGAAGAGTCCAGCTGAGTGCTATCTAAAGCAGGACTTGTTTGTGTCAGGGATGCTTTTGGGAAGCGGCCTCACAGGTAAAAATTCTTAAAAATTTTGGAGATTATTAGTTTTATTTCAATGACCAAAGTGTTTCTGCTATTTTTATGACCTTGCTTTCTGGTCACTGCTTGACACCTCAGATTATTCTTGGCTTCCACCTAGGCTGGCTACCTGAGAGGTGAGTCACAGCCTGGTTTCACCTGAGGGCAGGGTTCAAAGAAAAGTCCCTTGTGTGGAGGGTTTTCTTTACTCTCAGCCATCACAGTGAGAAGGGAGTCAGACAAAGAAAGCCACCATAATCCTCCACAGGTTAAACAGTGTGCCCTGTGGGTGTAAAAGCAGATTAGTACTCCTTATGAGGGACATGGAGACAGGGAAAAGATTCATTTCCTAAAGAGTTTTTATATGTTTGGGGTTCTTCCCTCTTGACACACTTGAAGTTCCTTCAAATCATTTGTGAGAGACAACTTTCCTTGAGACATCACATTTATGGCCAAGCTTCTATGCTTATTTCATAGTGAAATACTCCTGTTTCACAATGTTTTAACTCACAGGGCTTGAAATGACCTGTTACTTTTCTTCAACAGTATTTCAGCCAAGTTCCTTGCGCTGGACAACTCAGATCTGCAGCCACGAGAAGGGCACAAAAGTGTCCCCCTCAAACAGTGGCAGCAATTTTCAGTGACAAAGCTCTGAAAACGAGATTCAGTGCAAGGGGAAATCTGCCTTTGCTTTGTAGGAAGTGTTTGTGACTTGGTGATTCCTTTGATTTGTGATCCTTAACTGGGATGAAACAGAGCATGCAGTCCACAAGCTGCTTTTTTTAATTTCCTTGTCCTCTGCATTTTGTGTTGACTTTGCCCCTCGAAGAGCTCGTGCCGTGTGTCGTGTGCTGCCCCGACAGACACATCTGCAGCAAACCTGTGTCCAATCTTCACAGCAACAGCTGATTATCATTTATTCCCTTATCATGAAGGATTTGTCAGCCTTTTGAATCCCTGGCTGATGTGGGGGGGGTCTGTGAATGACAAATCACAGTGGCTGCCTGTGCCTGTTTCAAAGTGAGAGATGTCGACCCACACTCGGCTTGTTTCTGAGAAAAGCAGATTTTTATGTGGCACAGAATCCTACTACCTTGCTGCACCCTTCAATCTCGTGACAGAAACGATCCATCACCCTTCTGACTTACGGTTGGGATTCTAAGCGTGGCACAGATGCTCCTGCTGTTTGTTTTGCTGCCCCAGGCTTGGAAAACTGACGCAAGAATGAAAGCAAAGAGCGCTTGTGCGTGTGTGTCACGGCTTCCCCTGGCTGCTCAGCCCTGTCCAGGTGGACCTGAGCAGAAGGAATGTGCAACTGTGCCCACCTGGGAGTGCCACCCTTGCTGGTGTTTCTCCTCCTCAGTGTCAGAGAAAAAAAGGGAGGGGTTGATCTGTGATTAGATATCTTAATTGTCTTTATATTGCCTGTTCAGGTGAGGCTGCTCTCCAGTTGGTCAATGGTGCAGACGCAGTGTCTGGACTGAGGAAGCTGCCTGCTCCTTACAGCTCAAATTCCCTGAGCATTTGGAGAGTGAGTAACTCACAGGGGTGATATGGGGATCTGGAGAAGGGGGTTTCCACACATTACCATCCTCTGGAGCAGCCTTGTCCCTTGGCAACCCCACTGCTTACACAGCAGCTCCCAGGGATACCTGCCTGCTGCTGCTCCAACAGATAGCAGGAGGGTTTTAATTGAGTTTTCTTCTTAGGTCTGCAGAGTGCTAAATCTGCTTTTTAGCTTTGTGAGTCAGGTTGGTGATTAGTTTATTATTGTTGTTTTCCTATTTGCAACTTCAGGTGGAATCATGAAGAAATCCGGTTATTATCCACGACTGCAATCCCAATACACAAAGCATTACCAACAGGAAGATTTTCTGGATTTAGATCCAAAGGCAAGGGTAGATTCACAGCTGTGAACATTTGAGGTATCTTCCAGGTTTGGAAAGCTTTGAAAACATCCCATTCCTGAAATGAAACACACCGTGACCAAACACAACCAGCTGCCTATTTACATCAGCACTTAGTGCTGACTTTGACTGCCAGAGGTATTGGGAGCCTGATTTTGGTTTATAACCAGTGATTCACATTATCCCACTCACAGTTTTGTCCACACTAAACTATTGGGTGCAACCAGTGTTCCTAAGGTGGTCCTACAGCAGGTTCCTGATCTCTGGCTGTCCCTCTCCACCACAGGGTGTGGGAGATGAGCTAATTCGCTTGTGGTCCCACACTGGCACAGTGTCAGGATCACTGCCCTGTCTGGTGGACCTGCTCTAGTCATAGCTGCGTGATACACGCCCCAAACACAGAAATACAACGCTGCAGGCAGGCTTACACAGCCTCAAAATTGCACCTATTAAGGGTGAGACACCACAAAACTCAACAGGAAACTGAAGAGCACAACAACTTCCAGAAAACAAAAAAAAACCTGCCCCTTTTCTTGAAATGTCTTTGTTTTTCAGAGCATGGAAAGAATGAGGATTAAGCAGCGATGTTTCTTTAAGGACACGTCAAAGGGTCTTGAGCAACACGGAGAGGCTGCTGCGTGTTTGGGCATCGCTTGGGATGTTTGGTAAGAGCAGTTTATAGAAGGTCTTCCCAGGCATTTGCACGAACAGAGCTCCATTAAACTGCATACCAAGCTGAAGCCTCCTCTGGGTGAGCAAAGCAAGGAGAATTCAAGGGGAATCAGAGAAGCTGGAAGGGTGAGGAAGGAGGTGTTGCTCCCTCACTTTCTGTTGCGTTGCTCCCTAAGCACAAGTTCCTGTTGAAGGGCTGGAGGTTGAATAATGAATTCACTGTCACTGAATAAAAGGCCAAAGCTGGGGGACGGTCCCAGTGCTGGTTGGGGGCCTTTCCTGCTCAAAGAGAGCACAACCTGATCACAGAGTCTGATCTCGGACCTTTCACGTCATCTCTTGGATTTCCTTGAACTGAGTTTTCCTTGAACTGATTCTCATCTGAACCTGAGCACACACCAGCTGAAAAAAAAACCCCTTCCTGTCCTGATGATGGCATTTCTAGAGGTGAAGAATGCAGTACACAACCTGAAAAATTGTTTCCGGTGATTAATTCCCTCTGCTGTGGAAAAGGTGTTTATTTTCCATCACACACTCATATCTGGCTTTGCTTTTCAGACACTGAGTTTTGCTGAATCTTCACCAGCTACTGTAACACCGAAGCTGCGTTTTCCAGACATGCATTTTTTAGCACATGGCTCTGCCTTTTTTATTTTTTATATTTTATTTTTATCTTTTTTTTAAATTATTATTATTTTTAAAGAAATCTAGATTGAGTTCTTGAACTCAGGACTCACAAGGTCAGAAGGATTCTCCAAACCAGCTCCTCCTCAGACATAGCTGGTGCACTCAGGGGACCCGAGGGAACCTGGGACACTGCTGTGCCTCGTGCTGTACAAATGCTGACTGTGCCCAGGGATAAACCAAGCAGATGTGGCAGGAGGTGTGTCACTGTAGCAGTCAGGACATGACAGGAGCTGGACCTTTCCAGAGTTTTTTGGCGGGTGATGCAGTGAGGAAAAGCCTTATGGCAGGACATGAGGTGTAGAACAGAAAAAGAATGTTTATGTGTTCATCCTGTGAGGTATGTAAGAAAGTAAGTGAGGTATGGAAGAAAGTGCTGAGGAAAAGCTGGAGACAGGCTGCAGTTCAGCCTGGAGAAGAGAAACTTCGGGGTGACCTAATTGTGGCCTTCCAGGACCTGAAGGAGCCAACAGGAGACTATTTCCAAGGGCCTGGAGTAACAGGGCAGGGGAGAATGGCTTCACACTGACAGAGGGCAGGGTTAGGTTAAATATTAGGAAAAAAACCCTTCCCTGTGAGGGTGGGGAGGCCCTGGCACAGGTTGCCCAGAGAAGCTGTGGCTGCCCCTGGATCCCTGGAAGTGTCCAAGGCCAGGTTGGACAGGGCTTGGAGCAACGTGGGCTAGTGGAAGGTGTCCCTGCCCATGGCAGGAGGGTTGGAACAAGATGATCTTTAAGGCCCTTTCCAATCCAGGCCATTCTATGATTCTGTGATTATGCACAACTGTGCTAGAAAGAAACATCATCAGAGTCAAAGTTTCTCCTTCTCCAGCCTGTTTTGTCCTCACAGGCTTTATGGTTTTAAACAAAATTATCTCAAAATGCAGAGGTTATGATGTCAAACTTGCCCACTGTCTCTGTATCAGTGTTCTGTCCTCTCTGTTACCCTCCTTGAGGATCATCAGCTCTCTGAAGGCTGAGTTTTCTGCACCAGACTTTTTTACCTCCTGAGAGAGAAATTTCAGGAAGAATTTCTTCCTGGGAAGGGTTGTTAAGCATTGGAAGGTGCTGCCCAGGGAGGTTTGGAGTGCCCAGCCCTGGAGGTGTCCAAGGAAGGCCTGGCCGTGGCACTCAGTGCTCTGGGCTGGGGGACAAGGTGGGGATGGGGCACAGGGGGGACTTGGTGATCTTGGAGGTCTTTTCCAACTTAAATGATTCTGGGATGCAGTGAAATGCAGAAGGTACAACCAGGTGCAGCCACAAGAACTGCAAAGAAGCCTAACACAGGTTTTGAAGGCACGGCAGCAGAAATGTTGGTGTTGGGCCAAACCTGCTGCCATCTGCCAGCTGCCTGTGTGGCACAACTTCAGCTGGTCTGTCTTATTTTGGGGTCCTCTCCAAGCCTTATGTGGCCTGTGGGACTTTGCTCCTGAGGCTGTTGTTTGGGGTAGTCCGTCCCTGTTACGGGATGGAGCAGGAATGAAACCCGGATCAGAGGTGCTGAGGAGGCTGCTGTCTGTTAGTGGGCTCCCAGCAGGGTAGGAAGGACTTGTTGCTCTGAGGATCCATCTTGAAAAAAGGGTTTTATGTGAGAAAAGAGGCTTCAGGGAGAACCTGGAGAGGGACACCACCGTTTCTAAATTAGCAGGACCAGATCACATGGGTTGTGTCCTTCTGCTGTGCTGTGGTTGGCGTGGGGTGAACTCAGGACCGGATTTCTTGATGCCCACAGGACCTTCCTTAGGGACAAACGTTGGAGATCCACGTGGCTGTTCCCCAGGGAAAAGCCAGGGTGTCTCAGGGCTTTGTGCACTCTCTGAGATGGTCTCTCCTGCCATGCCCAGAACTCTGGTTTCTAAGCTCAAATATTCTTTTCACAATATTTTTGAGAATTAATTGTGTTTGGTCACGGTGTGTTTCATTTCAGGAATGGGATGTTATCAAAGCTTTTCAAACCTGGAAAACCCTTAAAATATTCAAATTGTGAATCTACCCTTGTCTTTGGATCCAAATCCAGAAAATTTTCCTGTTGGTACTGCTTTGTGTATTGGGATTGCAGTCGTGGATAATAACTGGACTTCTTCATGATTCCACCTGAAGTTGCAAATAGGAAAACAACAATAATAAACTAATCACCAACCTGACTCACAAAGCTAAAAAGCAGATTTAGCACTCTGCAGACCTAAGAAGAAAACCCAATTAGAATCCTCCTGTTGAGACCTTCTTGTGGATTGTACACAGTTACTTGTTTCCTTTTTAAATAAGCAAACAACCAGAGAACAGGCTGCTTCCCTAAGTGAGGTTTTTCAGTGTTTGTTTGTCTTTCTCCATAGAAATTCAGGCCTTGTCTGTAATTTGGAGTCTGTAATAATGACTGATCCTATATCATGAGAGAGGAGAAGGAAGCTGAGGAACAGATATCAGGACTTCCATGGGTTGAGCTGCCCTGCCTTGGTTTTATTTGCCTTTTCCACCAACATGAAAGCAAATTTGCCTTAGAGCTGAAGACATGATGATGCAAGTAGGTTTTTTTTTTCCCATGAATGTCATGTTAAAATGTAAGATTCAAACTGCTTTGTACCTTGCAAGCACAAACACCACATCTCCAGCAAGGGAAACATCTAAACCATTTTATCTTGGTTTTCATGTACTCCTCGGCCATTCTAATGAAGGGGTGATAAAGATCAAACATTCTTTGTTTAAAATGCCAGAATTAAAACTTTTTGTTTGTTTGTTTGTTTGTTTGTTTTGATGGTTTCCCCCCCACCCCCAAATACACAATTTCCTGCTGATAAAACCTTTCATTCATAAAGTATGTGATGTTCTGTTTTCAGTTCTCATTTCGGGCCAAACCAGGGAGGGACAGAAATACTGAAACGAAAAAGCAGATCTTTCAGTAGAACATTCTGAAGCATAAGACTGCAAATATGCCCCCTACATGTTTTTTTGTTGAGATTTTTTCCCCCCCCAGCTGAAACAGAGACAAGTCTGGCACAGATCTGAATCATCTCAACTGGCTTGTACATGCATTTTCTGCCCAATAAATATTTAACCAAGGAAGCTCTCCAGCTCAAAAAGCATCTTCCTTGAGAATGCTGGCCAGGCTGCAGTTAAAAAAAGCCTAAAATTCAGAGCCTGACACTGCAGGTAAGAAGAAAATAAAGTGATTAAAAGCCTTCAAAAAGTTACAAGTACTCGTGACGCCGTCGGATCTCCAAGGTTTTCTGCATGCTGACACACATGGTTGCTCAAGAGCTGAGCACTTGTTCCTGCCATGCAGGCCTGCCAAAGCCAAAATAGCAGGGGCATTTACAAATACAGTGATGTAATCTTGTCCCACATTTTGTAAATGTGGTTGCATGTTGCAAACTTCCTTGGTTTTTAATGGTAAAGCAGCGACGTTGAGTCCGTGCCGCAACGCTGAAACTCTTTCCAGCAGCTCTGCTGGCGTTTCATAACTCGGTGGAGAACTCTGTGTTCGCAGAGCTATCACCCATGACTTCATCCTGCTGCAGCTTTCAGTTCCTCTATTTATTTTTGCAGGCAGAGATGACCAGCACTGCCCTTCTCCTCCTGCAATGAGTAGTGGCTTCACGGCCAGTCCCGAGAGCAAAGGGAGCCGTGCTGAGGGTTGTCCTGTCCACAGCCAAAACCTCGTGTGTCCCACAGGGCAAAGTATCTCCAGGGACACCTGGTGTGCCTCTTCATGCTCTGCTCCTGTCCTGGGGATGAGAGGAAAACTGGAGCTGATTTAGCTTTGGACTTTTCTATGTGGGGAAATGAAAGCCCTGTTTTATGAGATAATTGCTGCTCTGCCTGCAGACAGACCCACGAATGTGGCTCTGCATGGTCCTGGGAGAGCTCTGGGATCATGGAGCAGCTGGAGGCAATGCCTGTCCCCTCTTCTCCCTCTTCTCCTGCACCAGCTTGCCAGGAAGGGCAGGAGGGAGCTGGGAATGATAACGTGCTCTGGGTGTTTCCTGGATGGTGCCACTGGAGCTGCTCTGATTTATAGCCGGGCCAAAGGGGCTGCTGAGAAGCAGCTCCCTCATTTCTCTTGCCGCCCACACACAGGAACAAGGAACAATGAGGATCATGACCTGCTTTCCACTCGCATTCCTGGCCCTTTCCATGTTGTCCAGAAGTGGGAGAAAAAAAACGCTGTGGGAAATGAGAAGTCAAGTGGTGGAGACCAGGGCAGGGAAAGTATTTGCTGGGCTGCAGGGGTGAGGCAGAAGCCACGTTCCCCCTTTTCCCTGCCTTGTTTGAGGGTTTGCAGATCCTCAGCAGGCTGGGTGGGAGAGTCAGGTCTACCTGGTGACATAAAACCAAAGCAAAGAGCAATTTGAGACTCATAGAATCAATAGAATGGTTTGGGTTGGAAGGGGCCTTAAAGCTCATCCAGTGCAACCCCCTGCCATGGGCAGGAACACCTTCCACCAGCCCAGGTTGCTCCAAGCCCCGTCCAACCTGGCCTTGGACAATTCCAGGGATCCAGGGGCAGCCACAGCTTCTCTGGGCAACCTGTGCCAGGGCCTCCCCACCCTCACAGGGAAGAATATTTTCCTAATCTCTAACCTAACGCTGCTCTCTGTCAGTTTGAAGCCATTCCCCCTTGTCCTGGCACTCCAGGCTCTTAAATAGTCTCTCTCCATCTTTCCTGTAAGTTCCCTTCAGACTCATCTGTCTGTGCAGACCTCTCATTCTGACTTTATTGCTGATCCTCTCCTGCCTTGCAGATACAGCTCCAGACCAGCAGCCCCACAGCTGGTACAGCCCCCAGTGCCATTCCAAGGTGTCAGATTAGGACAGGGCCCTCCCTGAGACATCTGGCTCAGCATTTCCTTTCCACTGAGGAGGTGCCAAGGCACAACTCTAATGGGCTTGCTGTCACAGCACAGCAAGCTTTCCTTGTGCAGCTGGGTGAACTGCAATGTCAGAAGATGGGTGGCCACTGTCAGAATCTGTCCCTGTTGCTGTGCCATGACCCTGGGGTCAGAGAATCATGGAATCATTGAATGGTTTGGGTTGGAAGGGAACTTAAAGATCATCCAGTTCCACCACCCTGCCATGGGCAGGGACACCTTCCACTGGCCCAGGTTGCTCAGAGCCCCATCCAGCCTGGCTTTGGACACTTCCAGGGTGTCAGAGGGAAGGATGAGCTGGGCCTTTATGAACAAAAGACCGAGACATACAATAAGTGAGGCTGGCTGGGATCTCCAGTACCACCCCCTGCTCAAAGCAGGGCCAGCTTAGGGGTGACATGAGATGGATAAGAGGGCAAAGCTGGTGATGGGAATGAGGCATTGCTGTAAGGTGAGACCACAGGGGGAAAGAGGCTGTAAAACCAAAACTGGACAAACCTTAGAGGGTTTGGGTTGTTCAGGTGTCATAAATGGCTCCTGCTGATCCCCTGCAGCTCCATTAGGGAGAAGCCAGTCCCTGCAATGAAGAAACTGTGGGAATGCAGCTGCAGTGGCCAGTTCCTTTTCTGAGCCTCGTGTGAGCTCAATTTCTGGAGAGCCCTTGACAGAAAGAGCTGGGAGAGCTTCTACCCAACCTCACCTCTGCTGCTGCAGCACAGATTTGCCAGAGCAGCAGAATCTCACTCAGATCTCCTCTGCAAATCCCTCCCAAGCAGAGGGAAATGCAGGGACAGTAATTGGCATGGAGCAGCATCTGCTGTGCCAGTGATGGGGGACACTGTGGGAGATATTAAGGGGCTGCTGTTAAGGTACTGCAAATAATTTTCAGAATAATTTCCCTTCCTATTCTTCCCCTGACGGCCCGAAACTGCTGTGGGTCCTTTTAAAGCCATTCTGCCTGCTAACAGTTTATTGTTTTATTTGATAGGTTGCTCAGGGAGAGCTAGGCCCCTCCTGTGCTTTATTTCCCCCTCCCTTCAGATAGTGAGAGCATTTCAATACTTCTTGGAGAAAAATGGATGTAATAAAATATGAACATCTCGGGCCCCATCTCTGCAGTGAAAGCTTTGCCCTGTGAGGCCGTTCTGGGCTGGCTTTTCCGGTTGCTGGGCTCTGCAGAGAGTTGGCAGCACCACCAGCACTCCTGCTTCTGGCAAATACCTCCTTCCTTTAACTAATGGAAAGGTTTGCTCATTTAAAGATGGGAGGATGGAGCATATATGGACCTCTGTGGTCTCTCCACTGATGGGGTTTTTTTGGAGTGAGTCACTGCACATGGCTGACCTGGGTAGAGTCACACGATGATGGTCAGAATTGCCCAAGCACCAGAGTTACCACTGACAAGGGTCATTTCATAGAATCACAGGATGCTTTGGGATGGAAGGGACCTTAAAGAGCATCTAGTTCCAAACCCCTGCCATGGCCAGGGACACCTTCCATTAGCCCAGGATGCCAACCTGGCCTTGGACATACCCAGGGATGGGGCAGCCACAGCTTCTCTGGGCAACTGTGCCAGGACCTCCCCACCCTCTGTCAGTTTAAGGTCATTTCCCCTTGTCCTATCACTTCATGCCCATGTGAAAAGTCCCTCTCCAGCCTTCTTGTAGCCCCTTTGGGTGCTCTAAGGTCTCCCTTCTCTTCTCCAGGCTGAACACCCCCAGCCTGTCTCCACAGCAGAGATGCTCCAGCCCTGGGATCAACTTAGTGGCCTCCCCTGGACTCGTTCCAACATGCCCACATCTCTTCCTATGTTGTAGGCCCTGGATCAGGATCAGGATCAGGATGCAGAACTCCAGGTGGGGTCTCACGAGAGCAGAGCAGAGGAGGAGGAACCACCACCCTCAACCTGCAGTTTGGGACTGTAGCCTTCAAGGTTTGGAAAACATGGAGGTGGCAGCAGGATCACCACTGAGGACTGAGTACCCTGGGGAAGTGTGGTGGCTGTGGCTGAGCAGCAAACCAAGCAGCAGCTGCTTGAGTATGGGTAAGGCCCTCCAAGGGAAATGGCAAATCCCTCATTTATGAGCTCAAGGCTGGAGCTGCTCAAGGTTGGGAAGAGCAGTGGGGGCTGAATTCACTGGAGGCTCCTTCCTAGCAGGAATCTCCTTCCCTTTCCTTCCCTCTCAGTCATGGGATGAGGACTCAGTCACAGCACTGGGCTCTAGCTGGGGATTTTAGAGATTGCTTAACACTGTGCAATGAAAAGTGTCCATGCTCGTGAAGGAGAGGAGAAGGGATCTGTGGATCCTGGAAGGCACTGCCTGTGGAAAAGATACATCCCAAGCCTTTGGATCCTGGCAAAGCCCCTTTAGGAGAAAGTGGAATTTTCCCCGCATAAACAACAATGGTTGTATTTGTTTAAAAAAGAAGGAAAACTAAAAAAAGCGTTGGGAAGGCAGCAGACTCCTGATGGGGAAGAAAAGGAGCCTTGTGCAGGGGACATTGGGGACACTGTTGCCATCCTTAGGCAGAGACTGTCCCCCCTGGCTCGAGCTGCAGGGTGGGACACATGGGAGAAGGGGCTTTGGGACCCAGTCCTGACTTCAGGAAGAGACTTCTGTTCTTGGCATCTCCCGGGGGCTGGCATTCAAGATGGAGAAAAACAAACAAACAGGTCTGTTCAAAGGCACGTAGGAGGAATGATATTTCTTTTGGAAGAACTCCCCTCCTTCCACGGGGCAGAAAGCAACCTGTGAGGGAAAGAAAGCTCCCTGTGAATGGGAGGGAGGTAGATGGGAGAACTGCATCTGCCAGATTGTTCTTTGCCTTCTGTCAGGGGTAGAAAAAATTAAAAAGAAAGAAAGTTAGGAAAGAAAAAAGAAGTTTGGTTCAAGATGCATCAGGCCAAAGAGAGGCAGCCAAGTAGGAACAGGTTTCTTTAGCTTAATAATCATAAAATCATAGAATGATTTGTGTAGGAAGGGACCTTAAAGATCATCTAGTTCCAATCTCCCTGCCATGGGCAGGGACACCTTCCACTAGCCCAGGTTAAAACATCCAGCTGAAGGAGAGGAGGAATTACGGTCACTGCACTTGGGACTGAGTTTTAACCAGCAAGCATTTCATGGAAAACACTTTCCTTCTTTCCTGCACTTCACTCAGATAGTCAAGGTGGGAGATGGGTGCTGGAAACCCTCCTGTGTGCAGAACAATCCCACCCTGGACACCACCAGTGTGAGGGAGTACACAGAGCAGGCCAGAAGCTGTTGCTCCACCACTGTCCCCCTTGGCCATTCATCGGGGGGATGAGCCCAGCCCTGGTTTTCCAGAAGGGAAAAGCATGTGCAGATGTTTCATTACATTTCTTATACTGGTTAATCATTATGTTTTGTTGAGTTCATCATTTACCTCATAACTGCCAGGAGGAGCAGAGGCAGAAAGAAGAAAATGGTGAGTTCTGATGCTTCTTTCCCAGCCCACAGAATCATCTTAAAACTCTCTCATTCATAACCAAGACTCACCACTTGAAAATCTCAATTTGCACAGAGCAAATCATGCCGTCATTGGCCAACCTATCCTAATCATTTTTAATAACTTCCCTTATTGTGTGGCTCCACACTGCACATCACATGGCACACACTGCACATGAGATCCTGGGTATCTTTCCCAAGGACTGTGCGCTCCTGACTGAATTTTTCTGTTCTTCTTGGTTACAGGGACACCTTTTATTCCCTCTTTAGCCTTTGGAGCATTCATGTGTCTGGCATATGAACACTGCTGCAGTCACATGGTGGTGTGAACACAGAGGGTTCAACTCCACACAGAGAAGGAGAGAAACACGGGACACAAGATAAACTGCGATGGCCGAGATCTGGCCACGGGAACTTGTAAACTGCTTTTTGGTTCTCGCTTCCCCTTCAGTTCCAAGAAGCTTTTTTAGCAAAAGCTACAAGAGGATCCAGTGTCTGGTTGGCATCTATAAAGCACTTTACTGAACTCTCTCAAGGGACAGATGCTGTGCTTCCATGTTGTGCCACTGCTGCTGGTCTGGTTCATCACCAGATGTTGTCCTGCTGCATGAGAGTGTTGGGCCACAACCTGCTCAGGGAGAGGGAAAGCCCAAAAAAGATGTGTCAGAGCATCACCTTGGTGCTTCTGGCTGCATGTAGAAGAGGAAGTGAATGAGTTCTCTTTTTTTTCCTTCTTTCCTTCTTTCTTTCCTTCTTTCTCTCCTTCCTTCTTTCCTTCCTTTTCTTTCTTTCTTTCTCTTTCTTTCTCTCTCTCTCTCTTTTTTCTTTCCTTCTCTTTCTTCCTTTCTTCCTTTCTTCCTTTCTTTCTTTCTTTCTTTCTTTCTTTCTTTCTTTCTTTCTTTCTTTCTTTC
>JAWWLV010000001.1:114647862-114662005 GCA_035041135.1 Platyrinchus mystaceus
TTCTTCCTCTCTTTCTTCCTCTCTTTCTTCCTCTCTTTCTTCCTCTCTTTCTTCCTCTCTTTCTTCCTCTCTTTCTTCCTCTCTTTCTTTCTCTTTCTTTCTTTTCTTTCGCTCTTTCTTTTTTTTCTTTCTTTCCTTTCTCTCTTCCTTTCTCTTTTTTTTCCCCCTTTCTCTTCTTTCCTTCTATTCATTTATAGATACTAGAAGAGCAGCAGAAGATCTATCTTGAAGTGTCTTACCTGGAGCCAACCAGAAACCTGTGGAAGAGCTGGGACCTGGAAACCTCTTGGTCCTTGGCACGTTATCAGCCACCAGAGCCAGAAATCCCAGGCTGATGAGGGGATTGTGAGTCCTCCAGGTTTGCAGATGATGCTGAGTAGTTTGAGGAGTCAAATGCCAAAGCACTGGTGAGGAGCTGCAGAAGGAACCTCAAAACATGGTGTGAGATAACAAAAAGGTGGCAGGTTAATTTTGAGCATCAGTGGAGGATAATTTAAAGAAATACACCCCAGGAAGAATAACAAGATGCTACAGTCGGAAATGGCAGCTACTGGAAAGTGGACCACTGACAGCTCTCTGGAATCATCAGTTCAATGTGCCAAAAAGCCATAAAAGCAGAAGATGCCATGAGGAAGGGTATTGAGAAGAAATCTTTGTCTTGCTCCTGAGTTAAACCTTGGCATGCCCTCACCTCAGACCCTGGGTGAGGTGCTGCTCTCCAGTGTTTGAGGAATAGTGAGTAGAGAGTGGCCAGGGGGGCTCCTTCCTTGTAGGTTGGACAAGGTAAGAAGTCCTTAAGTCAGTAGTAAAAGAAACAGGCAGGATTGCCCATGAAAGGGTGAGGGGTTTCCATGGGGAATGGACCAACAGAGAGTGTTCAGGTTTACTCAATCCTTCTCCCACTGGTGGAGGTAAATTCCTGGGATAATTGATCCATCCTCTGCCCCACTCTCACGCTCCTCACCTGCACCTGACAGCTGAGACCCGAGGTGAGTATGGGAACAGGGTGCAGCACACAAATGTTTCCCAGAAGAGCCTCCTGGACATGGAGCATTTGTGGCTCACAAATTTCCCAACCCAGAGGTGTTGTTTTCTTTAGGATGGGATTCTACTTTTTTTCTTTTTTTTTTTAAAAAAAAAGGAAAAACAAGACTTTGAAGACAAAGTTTGTTATTAGAGGTGCCATGCCAGCCGTGGGTAGGTGCCAAGTGCAAGACTTTATTTTGACTGCTGTCTCATGAGGAAAGCTGGCAGCTGGAAGGGCAGGGAGGCATGTCCTGGAGAAGGTGAAGAATTTAGCCAGACTGCTTTCAACAGCCTCTTTGATGCTGGGTGGCTGAGAAAACAGAGCTGTGCTTTCTGTGGGACAAAATATCCTTTAACAATTGTCTTCTGGGTCACACTGGGTTACAGCTTGAACTGCTGCACGGGCCCAATTCAGGCAGGAGATTGGGGTTTCATAGAATAGGATCGTGGAATCAGTCAGGTTGGAAATCTCCAGGACCATCAAGTGCCCCCTGTGCCCCATCCCCACCTTGTTCCCCAGCCCAGAGCACTGAGTGCCACAGCCAGGCCTTCCTTGGACACCTCCAGGGCTGGGGGTTCCAAACCTCCCTGGGCAGCCCCTGCCAATGCCAGAAAGGGCTTTTTCTGGAACATTTTGGTTCTGGAAAACACACTAGCATGGGTTGGGTGTATCAAGATATTTGTGCTATCGTGACATTTTTCTGCTGGGGGAGGAAAATAAACAACTTCCCTTTAGGTTGGGGCTGATCATGCACACAAGGGTCAACTAAGCTTTCAGGCCAAATGAAGGAAGAGTTCTGTGTTCAGGGAAATGAGATTGCAAGTGGAACTTTTACAGATTGAGAGGACCATCAGTGCTTTGTAGCCACAGTGTGAGAAAGACACCCAGGGGAAAAAAAAAAAACCCAGACACATTCTTCATGACAGCAAAACCTTATTTTCCTGCAGAATAACTGTCTCCCCTTACCAATGGTGAGGCCCTGGCACAGGTTGCCCAGAGAAGCTGTGGCTGCCCCTGGATCCCTGGAAGTGTCCAAGGCCAGGTTGGATGGGGCTTGGAGCAACCTGGGCTAGTGGAAGTTGTCCCTGCCTGTGGCAGGGGGTGGATGATCTTTAAGATCCCTTCCAATCCAAGCCATTTTATGATTCTTTTCCTTCACAAGGACAAGGAAAAGTAAGGCTGAAGAAGTGTCTGCAGCTGTTCAGAACCAGGGCCATGCTACGAGACACGTGCCTACCCTTTCAGCTCCTTCCACTTAGAAAGCCACATTACCCAAAAAAAAGACCCCCAAACCCCTGGTTTTTAACATGCTGCCACACCAGAGTGACTATGCAGAAAGCAACAACAAGGCCAGGCAAGTTTGGTAGACAGAAAGATCAAGAGGCCTAGAGGAATCATTTAATAATTGCATTTTTAACTGCTAAAATATACACGAATGTTTCCACAGTTCCTGCTTTTCTGGAGGGTGGAGAGATGAAGAAGAGCATGAGATAAAGACAGTTGGCTCTCTTTGTACAAGACAGGAACAACACCTCTGTTTTCCCATATATTCACCCATCACTTTACACTCAGATTCACACCTCAGAACTGATATTTTTCCGTCAGAGGCACAACACAAAGGTGTTAAACTTGAATTTATATCTAAACACAGAGTGGTTGCATACATTTAGCTTGGCTCAAGCCCACCAGCCCCTTCACTCTCGCAGTATTTTCTCCAACAACCTTTAATTCTGGCTGGTTTGGGCTTTTTTTGGGGTTATTTGTTTCATCCTGGAGAGGTTTAGGGTGAACAAAGGTTGAACCAACAAACAATAAAGAAAGGAGCCCCCCCGAAACTTTCCAAATGGAAAAGCACACACATCATTTTCTTTTCAAGAGGTTTTAATGAAGACTCATATTTTTAAACCTCTCACACTGTACAACACATTTAAATGTACATCAAGCTCAGATAAAAAATAAAGCTTTCTTACAAAGTAAGTTTTTCCAGTGATTTTTTTTTCCTTTTTTTTTTTTGCAGTAAAAATAGCTGCTACATAAAACCCTCCTGATCTTTGAAAAGGAGTCACAGTTATTTCCAAAAATAGAATTCATATTTTAATCATACAGAATAAACTGCAGGAAGAAGAGACAAGTGAACTGAAAAAATAAGGCTTGTATATAAATTCTTTGTTGTTGTTGTTTAAAAGTACATGCATAGAAGTTGAAAAAACATATGCCATTTACAAAGAAAAAAAAAGGTAATTTTATCCATATTCATATTTTCACTTTTGGTTATAGAAGAAACCACAAACAGGCCCTTTTATGTCCCAGAATACAACATTAGTTTCCTGTAAAAATGCCAAAATGCACAAAGAATTGCCAGCTTTGGCAACACCCTGAGCCAGCCCGCCCCGCCCCGCCCCCCCCCCACAAATATTCATGCATACTGAGCACTTCTGTTGTCTCTCAGGCCAATTAAACATTTGCAGAAGGTTGTATATCCTAGACAAACATGAAAAAAAACAAACCCACATCTGATAAGTTTACATTCATCCTATTTCAAAACCACACATACAATTAGTTTAATTTACACTATACAGCGTCTGTTAAATAGGAACATTAGAGTTTCCAAAGGAATCACAGAATATATACAAACTGAATATTGAAATGGTATGATTTTCCTTCCCTTTCTTTTAAAGGGTGGGTTGTTGTTTGTTGGTTTTTTTTTTTGTCAATGGTTGCTACATCTGGTTTTGGACACCGAGTGTTTATGTACCTGTGCAGCACATTCTTGGAGTAATAACGACAACAACAACAATAATAAAACGTGCTTTAAAAACAGAAGTACTAATCGGTCTCCTTGCTGCTCGTTTCAAATAAATTAGGGTTTTTTTCCATTTTTAAATAAAGATGCAGTGGATAATCTTTATGTAATAAAGATGCACGATGCAACGACGGTGTCTTAAAACATCTGAGCCAACACAGCCCTTGTGCTGCATCGCTGGTCTCTCACACCCAACCTTTGGTTTTTAAAGCCACCCCTTAATTACATGGCCCAGCGGGAACGCCGCGTCCCAGCGCATTTTCCGAGTCTCCACGACGGATCCAGGGGGCTGTGCTGACCTCCAACACCCGGAGGCGCCGGTGAAACGAGGCCAAAACCTCCTGCCGGGCTCTTGCGCCCGCCAAGGTCCCGATTTCCCCCCGCGAGCGGCGCCCGGCCGGGGCAGGCGGGAGAACGGGCTCCCACCACGGAGTCCCCACACGAGGTGGTTCTTCCCGACCCCCCCTCAGTCCTCGGTGTCAGGCTGGACCCCCAGCATGGCGTGCAGCTCCTCGGCCGTGTAGCCCAGCAGGTTGTGGAGGTCGCAGACGAAGCGATACACGTAGCGCTTCCCCGACGTCTTGTGGATGATGTTCTTGTCGTAGTAGTAGCGCAGGCCCCGGCTCAGCTTCTCGTAGTTCATCTTGGGCTTGTTTTTCCTCCTCCCCCACCGCCTGGCCACCTGAAAGGGAGGCCAAAAGAAAAGGGGTTTATTGGAGTCGGGGTTTTCTGCTTGGCGGCTGATAAATGCCACATATTGAGGTCGTTTCCCCGGAGCGTTTCGTTTGCTTTTTTGGGTGTCCCGGTCTGAGGGAGGGATTGGTGACTGACCCCACAACAGAACGGGTTCTGAGGCAATTATCAGCTGCAACGTCAGGAGAAAGCAGCTGATAGCAAATGTCAGTGAAAAGGACACCAGTTTGTAGGGGATGAGTCAAAACGTGCTTGAGGAGACCAAATTTTAAAGGGATTTCACTGAAATCCCTTAAGGAATTTCTTAAGGGAAGTCACTGAATATCCCGAGTTGGAAAGGTCCCACAAGGATCATTGAAGTCCAACTCCTGGCCATGCACAGGACACCCCAAAAGTCACTGGATATCCCACAGGGATCATCTAAAAGTCCAACTCCCAGTCCTGCACAGGACAACACCCCCCCCCCAAAAATAAAAAAGATAATAAATAAAAAAAAAAATAATCACTGAATAACCCAAGTTGGAAGGGGCCCACAAGGTTCAAAGTCCAACTCCTGGCCTTGCACAGGACAACCTCAAAAATCACTGAATAACCCAAGTTATAAAGGTCCCACAAGGAGCATCAAAGTCTAACTGCCAACTCTGCATGGGACAAGCCCCAGAATCACTCAATATCCCTGAATTGGAAGGGTCCCACAAAGGTCACCCTTATCCAACTCCTGGTCCTGCACAGGACAACCCCAAAAATCCAACCATGTGCCTGAGAGCATTGTCCAAACACTTCTGGAACTCTGGCACATTATCTGCTCCCTCGAGAAAACAGCATTTCACCATTGATTTGCTATTAAGCAGCACAGGACAGGGAGCTGAATGATATGAAGTTCCTTGGAGTTAATTATTTATCCCTCCTCCTTCTTTTTAATAAAAAGACTTCAGTGGACTTTATATCCCATCTCTCAATAAAATAACTTCCCTACTGATAACAGGATCAGAAAATGAAAGTGAATCCGATTTATTTTTAATGACCAAAGTTAAAAGTTCCCGAAATCCTTCATTTCAGATGGCAGTTCAGACCCTAAATCTTTTTGTTCACCATAATTAGCCACATACCTCATCTGGATCAGCAAGTTTAAATTCCCATCCGTCTCCTGTCCAACTAATGAATGACTGACAGGACTTGTCAGTCAGTAATTCCAGCAGGAATTGCCACAGTTGTATGGGTCCACTGCCTGTTGGGAGAGAGAGGGAGAAACCATAATTAATACTCCTACACCCAAGTGTATGTGACCAGACTCATATCATGGAGCAGATCTTGTAATTACTCTGATTTATCTTTGCTAAAATCAGAAAGAAACCTAAGGTTTTATTTTATAGCACAAGTCTCCTAAACATGTTAAAATTAAAACAAGTCAGCTTTTTCATGGAGACACAGGATTTGACTCAAGTTCTGTCTTTCCCTTTCATATGGATCCCCCATCCCTTACTCCCACCTCCCAGCCAGCTGCTTTTCAAGCTTCAGGGCTTGTCTTGCACTCCTTGGCTTGGCAAATGCTTTGGAGGAAAAACCAATTTCAGCAAGGACTACGGGAATAAGGCTTTAACAGGCAAGCCAACACCCGTGAAAATTCCCCAATGTGGGAGATTGTGTCCAAGTTTCCCTCTTTTTCAAACAGATCAACAAGTGTATTTGATTTTCATGTGTCCTGACATACCTGCCTGTTCTTGCTGTGGGTGCATAATCCCATGAGACTTTGTTTAGTGACATTTAAAACTGGAACTCTTCCTGACTAGTGGTCTCTACCCCCATGGCACACACTTATGGACTTGTGGAGAATACTGATGTTACCTAAGAAGAGGAGGAGTGACCATTTTGCTCCACAACTTACCAGTGAAGCCAGCCAGGATGGCTGCTGGTATAACTGGTTTCCCTTGCTCCACAGGATCACTCCTTTCTTGAATATAGTCTTTGAAAGACATTGTAGGTTTGCTCAGGCACAAGGACTGGCTACAGTCATCCTCAAAACTCTCATAGGATGGCACACGCTGTAAATCCACTAGGGAAGACTGGCTGTTCCAGGACTGCAACATGGAGTCTGAGCTTTCATAGCTTTCTGCACCACTGTCACTGGATTCGTGTTCTCTCAGCTTACCTTTATAAAATAAAATAAAAAAATAATTAGGAATTGTTGGTGGTTTTTTCCCCTCATTCTCAATCCGCCCTGCACATACAAATTATGCAAAGGAGGAAAACACATTCAGAATATGGCCCTGGACCAGTGTTTGTCCTGCAGATAATGACTCACCAGAATTATCCATCAGCAAATTCAGGTTGTTCCTTGGGAAATCCTGGTTTACTGCACAGTAGTTCACACCAACAGCATCTGCTTGGGCTTTAGGGAACAATGAAAACTCTTGTTCTGGATTGAGGAGATTCGGTGCTGTGGAGGTCTGACAGACGTCAGTCAGGAGGCTGGGTTTGGGATAACTGAGGGGTTTAGGGTATCCAGGCATTTGCATTCCATAGGAGTTCTGATCTACATTAACAGCTGAAAAAAAAAAAAAAGAAATGAAAGAATTAGATTATTTTCCCTGCAGACCCTCAAACAAACTAATACACTAAATACACCAAAGCAGATTCTGCAAATCTCCCTCTATAACTTGCCAGCCACAAACGTCTATTGTTTGTTCTCCAAGGAAGCTACAGGACAAAAAAAAGAGAGGAAGTTTAAGTGGTTTTGAGTAAGGCCCTCACCATTAACTGGTGCAATCAGGTTGAGCTGAAGATTGTGGTAAAATAAAATACAACATCAGTCAAACAATCTGAGGGAGCCAGCACTGCATCCCACACACTTCCAAAAGCTCCGCTGCACTTCCACAGCCTTTAAAAAGCCTAAACATAACTCTTGCTGCTTCCCAGGGATGGCAGTTTTTGCCTCTGTTTTCTAGAGATGGGAGTGGTCATTCTGCTCCACAGATGGAGGGTTTGGCACTCCAAGAGGAAATTTAATTTTCTCCAAGCCTTTGCTCTTCAAAAGATTTCCGATATAAATTAGATGACAATTAAACAATACAAGGAAAGAAGGCTGCAGCAATTGAACTCAAATGTTCTCCTCCAGCACAGGAACTATTCTGGTGCTTTTTGTTTTTACACTGGAATCTGAGACATCCTTAGAAGTAACTGAAAGATGAAAAATGATGGCTATTTTTAAAAAAATACTTACTTAAGGAATTATTGTTGACCCAGTGAGGAACAGAGGTGAGATGAGAATTCTCCACATACTGATCCTGTGTTTTCTCTTGGCTGTCTGGGGAGAGGAGAAAAAGGAAATTTGAGTTTACAGTTTTGAAGATGTGCCCTGTGTGGCACAAGAAGCTTCTGAATCCTTTGAGTATTTTGGGGCCAACACTCACAAAAATTTTACTGACACAATATTGCATTCTTTCTCTTGACAGAAACCACCCCAAAACACCCAACCAACTTCCAACAGGCTTGAAAAACATCACATACCAATTGAATTTTAACATAAAACTGATAAACAACAATAACTGCAGTGTGTTTTAAGGTCCAACTCTTGGTTAACTGTTTGTTTGGGGTTTTTTTTAATGAGCTTTTTACAGTGGTCTTATCCTACGCTCATTTATTTCAATTATTTTTCCCATATTAAAACCTGACCACAGCAGGTACTCAGCCTGAACACAGAATTTCTGCAGCTATCTGCATCTGTGCTTTGCATACCAAGGACATATTAACAGTTCTGATAATATTAACCAAGTTTTACAGTTCATATGTAATAAAAGCCCTTCATAGTGAAACTGATGTTGAGAAAGAGCCCCATTTCTGTTTCTGTTGATAGAGCCCTAAAACAAAAAAGCTCTTTCTGGCTCTCTAACTACCTTTTATCATCTGTTCCAGGTGTTCCCACAGAATATCACCCACATAGTCAGGTGCCAGTTCCAGGAAACGCTCCTTGCCCAGGTTGCACAAGTCTTGGCCACTCATAAGAAACTGGTGGAAGTTCACATTTGCCAAGCTAAACTCATTGGTGGCCCATGAAAGCCACTGGCAAACTTGCTGTTCAGTCCACAGCCAGGGATCTGCAAGACAGAAAGGACACTTAGAGCATTTAGAGACAAATCCTGCCCTTTGTTAAATGATCTTCGTTAGAAAGCAGTGAATTTAAAAATAAACTACACAAGTTACTCAGTGCCCAATGAATTCAGAATGGGTGTGTTTTTGAATTTAAAAACCCCCACAGTCCTCTCTTTTCCTTCTGCATTCACTTGGATGTTCTCAGCTTAGCTGATTCTCTCTCATGCTGCCAAAACATGAGCTCTCCATGCACCCTTTTTCTAATACCAGCAAGTCTGGGCTTTCCAAGTCAAGCTGTGCCAGATTCACATAGGATCCATTCTTGTATTTCCTACTGACATCATCCTTTCTCTTTTCAAAGAGCAGCTATTCAGCCTCCCCCTTAGCATTAAAAGAAAAAAAAAAAGAGCTTATAAATAGCAAAACACTTACTATTTGGGATACCCAGCCGACACTGTTCCTTTGTGAAACCACTGAAAGTATCTTTCAAGGCCTGACTCATCACAGCCTTGCTGCACGGGGTTAACAGAGGCAATTCACAGTTGTTGGACTCTACAAGAACGAAAAAGGGGTGGAGGGGAGAAAAAGATACATTACATTTTAAGCCAGTGAAAGAAGACACAGGTTTTTGCTATCTGAAGCATAAAAAAGATGCTGGGAATTCAGTGTTTTTATTAAAATCAGAGACAAACAGCAGAGATCCGTTTCCTAAAATCTCTGTGCTACCCATTTGATAAGATTGAATCACTAATTAGAGCTTTGCAGCTTTCCATGACATAGATGATCCTTATTTACTCCTAATTCTTACATAAAGTGCCTTTGTTGCAGGGAAACTTTACTATTATTTTTGGGTGGTGTTTTTAAGGAAATGAGGCTGCTTATTCCTATTTTGCCACTTATCATTTGACCCCAGACTTCTTTATAAGTCCAGTGTTCAATTAGTTTGAGAGCTAAACAACTGACAGGAAGGTTGTGGAGAGCCAGCCTGCATCATTTAACTCTGCATTTCAGACCTTCCCGTGCATCTCTCCACCACCCAAGGACATGGCTCAACAGATTTTTCTATCACCTGAACCAAACAAGTGTGACTGGCAACAAGCTGGTACCCAGAGGGTAAATAATGCAACAAAACACAAAGTTGGCACTATTATATACCAGATAAATCACTAGTCTACCTAACTGATCCTTAAATGTACAAGTAGATCTCATTTTAAGGCCAAATTTGGCTTCCACTCAGTGTTTCACATCAGGCAATTTTCACCAGAAGATGCCTCATGTTATCACAGAATGGTTTGGGCTGGAAGGGACCTTAAAGCTCATCCAGTTCCAACCCCCTGCCATGGGCAGGGACACTTTCCACCAGACCAGGTTGCTCAGAGCTCCATCCAACCTGGCCTTGGACACTTCCAGGGATGGATTTCTGCAGCTCTTCTTGCTCTCCCAGATTATCTGCAGGCTCCACTTGGCCCAGCCTGTGCTTCACTTCTGTCTTTACCACACCCTTCTGAATATCTGCTGGGACTTGCTTTGCTGACCAGAGCAGGTGACTGATTACAATCACATTAGAACAAAGCACCTGTGGTTTTCTGAGGTTTGGGGTTTGGTTTTCCCTTCCCTTAAGGGAGATAAAAGCAGCATCAGGTAAAATCTCCACATTTTGGACAAAGCTCCCTGTTTTCTTAGGCATTTTAGGCAAGGCTTTGCAGAGAACTCTTGGTAAATACTGTCCTACACACAAAGTCATAAAATCTGTAAACATCTTCAATCTCATTTTTTAAGGTATGGAATAAAATATACTGGAATTTAACACCAGAGGGTCAAAAAAGGAGCTTGCAGAATACTTGCATCTTAATTATGGTTGAGATATTGCAAGTTTAAAAACACATTGAACTTTTTTAAGGTTTTCCAGCTCTTAGTTCTGCTTTAACACATATTAAAGCTTCTTCTGTGAAAAGCCAGTCTACAAAGCTACTGAATTCCAGTTTTTATTCCCTTTCAGCACAGAAAACAGCAGCTATCCACAAAACAACTCACATGGATAAAACACAGGAGCCTGTGCACTAAATCACTTCTTTCTAGGGAAATTCACGTTGCACTTGTAAAAGTACAGCCAGGAAACGTTAGTTAGACCCTTCAAATTCCTAACCAGACTGAGGAACAAAATGAAAAGTTACCATAAGAAGTGGAATCGAATCCCGTGGGCACTTCTTGAAGCGTTTGGTCTTCGTTGAGCGAGAAAAAATACCCGGCAAAAAGAGAATTGGGGCTGTCGAAGGTGTCGAACGCCGGCTGACGCTGCGAAGCAACAGAACAAACGATAAAACAACGTCAGCATTTTGCTCCAGAAGGGTGAACTTCACTGCTAGGAAGTGTCTGGGCTGGGTTTCCTAGATCTGGAGATCAAGAGCAACCACGGCCTGGAACTCTCGTGCCTCTGAAACAGGAGCACAATGAGGGCACAGCTTCTTGTCCGTGGGTAAAACCCAGCGACCAGTGTGAGGTGGGTGGATGTTCTGCAGGTTACAGTAAAGCCAAATAAGGATATTCTTGGTTTTCCTGGAATTGAGACTTTTAACAATAGAGAATGCACATGTGTGTGTATGTATATATATATATATGTGTATGTATATACGTATTTATTTCCAGGTAAATTTTAAAGAAATCCTCATTTCCTTAACCCTTTACATTGACTGTCCACTTAATAGCAGAGGCAGGAGCAGTAAATTATAGGAAAGCAACTGCCAGGGTATAACCTACAGTAGGTTTATGCAGCTTTCTTTTTGTAAAAGAAAAAAAAAAAAAAAAGGAAAAATTTTATCTGACCCACATCAACTTGAAACTATACAGCCAGTTTAGAAGGACTTGGGGGAAGATGTTACTCCTGTGCTGAGGTTTTTTTATTTCTGAGTTACTGGATTTGCAGTATTTTGAAGTCTTTCAAGTGCTCAGTGAAACGTTTCCAGTTTCATTATCCAGAAAGGGACAAACAGGACTGATGAGAGCGTTCCAGATAAAAGGGGACTGTATTGTTATATTGACAACATTCAATAAATATTGTTATGTCTTGAACACTTTAATCCTTTCAACCTGACACGTGTGCCAACTGTGTGTGCTAGAACTACTGGTACCTTATGAGATCCCCCATCCACTTAGTCTTTGGGGGGCCAGAAGGAATGTTAAGAGAGGAGGAAATAACTTCAAAAAACAAGTTATGCAACTTCCCTGTTAGTCACAAAGGAACCCATATCTGCAATATCTTGAGGCACACATGGATACAAGTTGCCACTGAGATTTTTAAAAGCACCTGAGGATAGAACATTGTTCTGGAAAACCACAGCCTGCTCACGGCAGCTACTGCAGCTCAGGGAGCTGGAGAAAAACTGGCAGATGCTTATTTGTTTTAGGCAAATGCTTGGTTTGCCAGTTCATGCCAAAGGAGAGGATTTAGCTGAGGACAAGGCAAAGATTTTTGAGGGCAGTATTTCTGTGCAATACAAGAGTGATCTGAACTGCATTCCTGGAACAGCAAATGAGTGTTAATATTCCTGCACAATCCCAAACTTGTCATGCCACCACAACCAGGACTGTGCCTTAGCTAAAGGCCCAGAAACCTCCTGGCCAGCAGACACAAATTGTGGACCTTTGGTTCAGGTACCCCCCAAGCAGAGTCAGAGCCAACCCCAAGTGAATAAAACAAGTTAATAAGAGCTGCCAAATCTGCTGGTAAAAGATTCTTTATACATTACTAGATAAAAGCACTGAGTCATCACCAGCACCTCAAAGAAAGGGCAAGTTCTTTCAACACAATCTGGAAACTCCTGTATTTTGTGTAAATAGCTGACCCTTATCCTGAGTCACTGGAAAAAATGCTGTGGCATGTGAATGAGTAAAATCCATACTGTGCTAGTCTCATATTTCAAAAAGGAGAAGATTAATGTTTAGGCAGGTTCTTGATTTAATAGTACTAAAAAGGGAAAGCCAATGTAGAATAAAGTCTGCCTGTCCTATCAGTTATGCAACTATTTTATTTGGCTTATTAACATAAGAGTAATTATTACGGAATTAAATAAATGTGAACAGCTACAAAACAGTAAAATACAGGTCTCTACTTTGACTTAATTCTAAGATAACAACTGTGTGCTCTGTAACACAGAGGTTGTGTTAAGCAGTTATTCAGTTAAGTTGGGGGATCTCTTGGATTTTATTATTGCTGTGAGGAGGAGAAAAAAAGCTAAGAGGGGACACAGGACACCAGAGCAGTCAGCACACCTGTCTCGCTGACTGGTTCCCCAAAACATGCACATTCCTTAAAACTAATGAGAGGCAAAAGTGTCTCCCTAACTTTTATTTGGTTCACATTAATCAATGCCGTGTGCAAAATTGATACTAGGATTAAAATGCAGCTTCCATGGATGGGGAGGAGGGAAGGCCTTAAATGCTGAATCTTTACAGTCTGCTGCTCATTTGACCTGTTTGTAAATCCCTCTCAAAACAAGGTAACAGACACAGTCTATCTAAAGATAAAATACATTTAATAAGTATCTTTGTTTTCTCACAATGTAATGGATTTCCATTAATAACAGTTGCAAGTAGTAAGTGAATAATCTACTTTTATTCCATACAATGCTTGGGAATGTACCAAACCCAACCAGTCTATCAGAACAGCCCTCTGCCAGTCTCAAACACAAAGACCACCCCCCTGGTGCCCATCCTTTAACCTTTATTTAAGCCCAAGTTCCATCACCAACAAGAAATCTGAGCTCAGTCCTTATCTAGCTCTCATTTTCAAAATCTTAGGATTTAGGGAAGGGGGAGAGGGAGCCTCCTTGAGAAAGAGGGTTGAGGGGGCAAGATTTACACATTCCTACTTCAGTTCTGCTTTTCACACCTCTATGGAACTCGGGGGGATACTCTGGAAGATGAGAGGGTACAAGGTTTCAGTTAAAACCCGTGTTTCCCTTCAGTTAAAACTGGGCTTGTCCCGTGCAATAAGAACATGATAAATTCATCAGGAGAACTCACCTTGAGCATTCCTCTGTACATGTTCGACACAGGAGCGACTTGATCCATGTTCCTGATCCCAAAATCACTCATCTGAAAAACGAGAGGGGTCATGTGAAAAAAAAAACAACACTGCCATGTAGGAAGCAAGCAGATGTGAACAGATGTGAACACACTGCTCCAGCACAGAGCATGGAACAGCTCACGGAATGAGACACGGGCAGCGCTTTCCTTCCCACTGCCAACATCCCAACCACACCAGGCACAGTTCCCATCCTGCTTTTTTTAACTGGAAGAGCTTTCACAAAGATTCTGTTAAGTCTGAAAAGCCCACAGAATTCCTTTGCCCACCAAGTATCTATTTCCTTGGACCTTTTCCAGCTTTCACCCATTATCTTAAGCGTTCAGCTTTGTGTTATTTTTGCTTACTGTATTCCCACTCACAGGCCATGATTCACTTCAGATTTTGGCTCTCAAAGGGAAGGAAGAGGAGTGACAGTGATACACCTTCACCTACTGCATTCACCCCT
>JAWWLV010000001.1:114682579-114696068 GCA_035041135.1 Platyrinchus mystaceus
CTCAGCAGAAAGGAGAACACTGAAAGGAGGATATTCCTGTGTATGAAGCTTGCTCAGAGAGGGAATTCAACTCCTGGAAGAAGTCTGGGGGATTAGTGGCCTGCAGGAGACCTCTGAGAAGCTGCCTGGATACAGTTTCCCTCATCCACACATCCCGTCCAGAGAAAACAGGGATATTCTGGGATTACAGAACCAATGGCCACATGTGTTTAGATCCCCTGTATGGCAGAAGAATTTCCAGGGAACGAAGTGGTCAGTTTTATAGACCTGAAAAAACTGGTCCATAAGTGGTCTATGTTCTTCAAGAAGTGTAAAGGGGCTGCGGTGGGGGCAGAAAATGGACTCTTTGTCTTAACTTGAAAGAATCATCCCTAAACCAGGACAGGCCCAGCACCCACTCCAGCAGAGCTGCTGCCTCAATGCCCCTTCATGTGGGGACAGCAGGCCAATGTAGACTGGGAATGATAGGTGATGGAGAAGGTTGTTTGGAGATAAACTCACATTTCTTGTGGCTTTGCCTTTTCCCAGTGGTGCAGCGAAGGACCGTCTGCCACAGGAAAAACAGTGACCCCTGGAGAATTCCCCCTCATGCCAACAAACTCCAGCCTGAGCACTCACATCCCCGTATTTGTAAACATTCTTAGCATATCTCTTCTTTGGGATGCATCCAAAACTGTGCTGCACTCAAATGCTGTTTTATTTCTGCTGCCTGATGCAGTTCATCACACTTCTTTTTTGCTGTGTTTCACTTGTTTCGGTTGTCACCAAAGAACTTCCAGCGAGACACTTCTGTTTGTTTGTTTGTTTGTTTGTTGTGATAGCTGGTGAATATCGTGTTGGGAGGGGGAAAATAAAGGTTGAAGTGGAAATTTTCTAATCAAAGTCACTGTTCTTTGTTGTTTGTAACCTGGAAGAAGACAATGCAGATGGATGAGTCAGTGTAAGTGGTGTCTGATGCTCTTGAAAGGCAGGCTCTTTATATAAACACCTGAGTGATCTGATGGAATTTTCTACGTGTTCTTATGATAAATGAATTTTTAAATACTAATTGAGAGTCTGAGAAACCTTTGGAGACCCTCTTTTAGTGCTACAGCACGAGTGAAAAACATCTTTCAGTCTTCCCTTCGAGTCGAGGCAGAGACTTCAGCGTGTTTGGTTGTGGTTTTTTTTTTTTTTTCTTTTTCCAAATTGGAAGGAATTTTAAAGCTGTGTGTAAGCACTCATTCATGCTTAGCTATGTGTAACTGGATTTAGAACAGTAATCCTGGCACTGGTTTTTCTTTCCCTCTAAAATGCATATTTTCCATGAAGTAGTGCAGCTAATGAGTGTTGCTATTTGTAAGGAAGCTTTTTTTTTTTATTTATTTTTTTTTTCAGGTTGCCAGTGAATCACTTCAGGCTGTGACCTTATCTGATCTTGCATACTCAACAGGGCTGGGACTAATCAATAATTGGTGAGGTTTCATCACAGGGGCCGTGGGTGCTGCCGGAAGCAGTTTGGTGATTAAGTCGTTGACACTCTTTCTCTCGACCATTCATGAAACTCTGTCCCACTGAAGCCCTGGTAGGACTCTGCCTTTCGGATGGGATGGAAAACAGACCTTCCCTGCTCAACCCTCATCACTATTTCATGGTGTTTTTTATGTATGAGGAAACTGGGACTGTTCATCCAGGCGGTCCTGGCCGAATTCCAGTCTTAATAATTGTTTTCTGCTTAGTTTCCTTCGGTTTCAATGTAAACTGTTATTCTTCTTTGTTCCCTAACCCAAGGTGTTAAAAAACTGCTTGGGATGATTGCTGGGAACGCTGCCTAGTGGAGGATGGGTGCAATTCTGCTGCCTCTCAACTTTATCGAGTATTTTGTCAGCTTCTCAAAGGGCTCCCTCTGTGAACCACTGATAACATCCTATGGAAACATCTGGACAGGGTGAGCTTTTCAGCTTCCTGAGATGGAAAGGCTTTGGCTATTGAGGTGCACAGATGCAGCCTGAGCTGCATTTGATGTTTAGATCATAGACAAAACTCGAGCTTTTTTTTTTTTCTTCTGTCCTGTGACAACCTCTGGGAATTATTAGTGTTGGCGTTAAAGCGCTCTGTCGAACACAGAGGGGATGTCTGAGTGCCTTTCTTGTTTGTTTGTTTTCAAAATGTGTAAGGACAGCCTGGAAAGCTCCCGGTGTTTGTTGGTGGTGGCATTCCCTGAATGCTTCCAAATCCCTGCTCCTGCTGGAGAAACAAAGGAGATTTAGCGGCCGATCTCCTGCCCCACCTCCCCACTTCTGTTTCGGTGCTGCCTCTCCAGGAACAGAGAGGGCATCCAGGACGTTTCTCTGAGTTAACAGGGAATCGGGAGTGGGAAGGGGGAAAAGACTTGATATTCCTGGTATTTTTGGGAATCACAGATTCCCAATCAGGAATACGGGCTGCTGAAGTCAGCAGTAGGTTTTGGAAACACCAGTGTTCCCCCACCCCTCAGGTAAACCAGTCAGGTTACACAAATCATTCAAGTGATTTCTGAGCATCCCAGGAGAGGCCAGTCCCAGTTCCCGCTCCTCCTTTCCCAGTTCAGCTGCTGGTTTTGCCTGGGTTGCTTCTTGGGAGCAACAAAATTCAAAGGAGTAGGAATGGAGGCATTTGCTTTCTCAAGCTGGAGCTGCTCAGACAAAGCCAGATGAAACCAAAGCAAAATAAACTTATCAGAATGAGATTGCTTCAAGCTGATGTGAGAGGTTTGAATTTCTGTGGGGGAAACAAGAATCCCAAACCCCTGGCTGAAGCCTGGGCTGTGGATTCACGCCTTCTCCTGGCTGCAGCTCTGCCAAGTGGAGCTTATCACTGCTTTCCCCATCCAAAATTATCCCCAGTTGCATCCCCTGGTGGACCTTTTCCTTGGGCAGGGATGGGGAGGGGAGGACTAAAACCTGTTTTAGTCAAAATGAGCAGGTTTCCTTGCACAACACGCTGTGCTTTGCTGTCTGGATCCATGAAGTCCTCAAGGAAGGTCTGCCTGGCTCTCCAGGAGCTTCCACGTGTTTCTTAGTGAGTTCTGTGACCTGACACTTCCATGCCTTAACTTTCCTCGCAGGTGAACTCTGGAGGGCAGATTGGAGCTGTGCCAGGGGAGGTTTGGGTTGGATCTCAGGAAGAGGTTTTTCTCCCAGAGGGTGGCTGTGCACTGGGACAGGTTTGACAGAGCTCAAGGAGCATTTTGGACAATTCTCTCAGGGACATGGTGGAATTTTGGGGTGTCCTTGTGCAGGGCCAGGAGCTGGACTTGGATGACCTTTGTGGGTCCCTTCCAGCTCAGGATATTCCATGATTCTACGATCCATGCTGTGTCCAGCCCCTTGCTGGCTGTGCTTGGGTGGATTTACATCCCCAGCACCCCTGTGCCTCAGCCTCCCAACACCTCCCCACAAGGTCATCCTGCTGGGCCTGTTGGGGCACACGTTGTTTTTGTGGGGTATTGTCACCCAGAGAGTCCCAATGGAAATTTTTGTTCCCTGTGTCCTGTGTAAACACACGAGGACAAACAGAGCCTGCCCAGAAGAGCCATAAATAATGAATCCAGGGAAAGGTCATGGCTTGTGTTGTGTCTGGATGGGAAACTGAGGCAAAGAGGCTGAGCAACTTGTGTGCCTGCCTGATGGAGATGAGGAATGAGCCTGGATCTCCTTCCAGTGCCCCTACAGAAGCCCTCCATCAGAACCACCCGGGGTCTGAAAAGGATCATCCCCCTGAACTGGTCCCTGGTGCTCAGGACCAGTTATTTCCTGGTCCAAAATCTCCTGTAGTTTGATGTCATGGCTTTATTTTTAGATCAACACTGCCTGAGCCATAATTACACTCCTACCAATCAGGTCTGTGGTAATGCTCACGGGCCTCTGACTAGTCCTGCAGTGTAAGAATTAATTTGTGGGGTTGGAAAAGGTGGAATGGCAGGTGTTTCACAGGAGCATGTCATTGAGGTTTCACCTGCCCCACAAAGCCACTAAAGGGTGATGTCCCAAGAGAAGAGAGAAGAACAGTGAGCACTTAAGAAATGGTGATTCAGGGCCCTTCTGTACGCTCTTGTATCCAGCACTGACCGTATCACGGCCCTAAGTCATGACAGGGAGCACATTTTTAATGCTGCTTTATTAGAGAGTCAGAGGCATTTGTGGGATTGGTGTGGGAGTACGAAATTGTTTTCTGATGAGGAGCTGAGTCGAGGTCTGTTGGCATCTCCAGTAGTGGCTGTTTATGTGTAAACTTGAAACCAAACCCAGCGGAGGGAGCGAAACCATCCAAGGCCTCAAATGTCATCTGGCAGCGAGGAGCTCTGCAAATACCAGATTAGGAGAGCCCAGAACCAGCTGGCTGCTGCTCCTGCTGAACTGAGTGCTCACCAGACATTTAAAGCTGGCCATAAAGCCTTTCTAAGCCCGCTTGCTTAAACTCCTATGGTCACTGCTACTCGTTTTGGGATCACTAGCAAGCATGAAGGGTGCTTCTGTTCAGCTGTGGGAAAGAAGGCAGGGAAAACAACACTAAATCAGTAGTTTTAGCATCATTTCTCCCGTTGGCTGCAGCACAGACCTGATTTCAGCTCCATCTGGAGTCAGCTGCAAGGTTTTTGGTGGTTTTCAGCAGGACCAGGGTGAAACCAAAGTGTAATGACAAGTCACAGAGGCTGTTTTAAAGCCTGGTGCTTTCTCCCTGAGAAAACAGCTGTGGTGGTTTCAGGGGTTCTTGGCTCTTCTGGGCATTTTACTCCTACTCCTCTGACAGAGGTTCCAGAGGGGAATGTAGGATCGTGCTCTGCTTGGGGTGACAAGGAACCCCCAGCAGAGCAGGGTTTGTCAGAGCCATCATTTGCCAGAGTCTGTCATCACCCACTGTTCCCTCTGTTGTAAGCAGTTGTGCCTGTTGCACGTCCCCATACTCAGTTCCACTTAAAAAACAGGCCTGGAACACAATGGACGGAGTCTGTTGCTCAGGAAGTGTTTCTTTTTATACATTAAAAGAGAGGAGGAGGCTTTGTTGCCGTTGTGGCAGCGATATCCTGACACGCTCACTGCGCTGATGGGCAAAGGAAGTTTAGTTCTGAATATAGCAAATCTCACCCCAGAAACTTAACCCTTGGAGGCCTGGGAGTCACCACCACGTGTGAAATGATCTTCACTGCCACGGGGGAGAAGGAGGAGGAGAAGTTTTAAAAGCCACCCTTGAAAGATCATCATTAAACAAAATCTTGAGCAACTCTGGACTCGGAGGGATCAGTGTTTGCACATCTGTGGTTTCAGTGACCTTGATGGAGTTGTTTCCCAGTAGAAGTAAAATCAGAAGTGGAACTTGCAACAACAAGCAAACTTGTCTCTGTACTTCAGGCAGATTAGTGATGTCATGGCTCCTGTGCAAGTGTAGCTCTGCCTCCTTTAATGTCTTTTTTTTTTTCTCCCTTGATGCTAAAGCACCTCAGGGTTTGTTCAGATAAAGAACTCACAGCTCTTGGCATCCTGCCCCGTGACATTTACCTGGAGTTCTTGCAACCTTCTGTGACATCAGTTTTACTGTTGAGTGTGTAATTGATCTCACCCAGTCCCAAATATATTCATTATATCATTCATTCTTGTTCTTTTGAACACTGGTACGTGCCCATCTCATGAGGTCTATGAAATATATATCTCCATATATTTTCTTTAGTTGTATGGACTGTGACTAGGTGTTCTGTTGTTGTTCGTTTTTTTTTAATCCTCACAAAGTGTGAGGATCAGAACAACCCAAAAAAGTAAAAAAAAAAATATGAGGGAAAATATTAAGGAAGAACTGCAGGCTGTGTTGTCTTTGTGAACTTAGCAGACTGAGTAGGTTTTTATGTATTTCTTTTCTTCTAGTGATGCTGTCACCAGATGGCTGATTTACAAGTCAAAAACTTGAAGCATCCAGTAGTTCAGCCTTCAAGAAGCCTTCGTGGATCATGCTAATGTGGCCCATGGAAATTCACTCCAGATGAGAGACTGTGGGATGGAGAGACTGGGAGATCTGTCTTGGTGCTCACTTATTAACTCTGCTGTGGGTCCCATCCCAGTGGCAGGGACTCCTGCACAGAATGGAAAACCTGAATTCACAGGAGGTGGGTGGAATGCACAGCAAACCACCTACGGAAAAAATCCAATCCACAGCGCTCATGGTTTGGGGTGGGTGCCTGGATAGGAAAAGGGGGTTTTCCTCCACTTGTCTCCAGGAATTTGAGACATGGTTGCATTTTTCTTAGAGTCAAACATGTTCAGTAAATAACATAAACATCATGACTAAAGTAATGCCTCACCAAGCACTGTGAAAGGGATGAAGACATTTAGATGACACATAAATATACCGAGTTTTCAGCCACGGTATACAGTGAACTACTTTCAATGGAAAATCAAGGCTTTCAAAGCAATTCATTTAGCATTTCCATTTTAACACTTCCTCAGTCAATTTGCAGCAGAGAACATAAAGCTCACTGTGCTTCTCCAAACTGAGACACAAAACAGTCAAGAACTTCTGCTGTGAAGCAACAAAATCCCTCCAGGACAGAAACGAAACCTTTTTTTGTCCTGGGACTGATGACATGGCTAAAGGGCTTTTCCAGTTTGCTGTCAAAGGAAAGGTTTGTCTCCATTGCTGATTTAAATGCTGTGTAATCATATAAAGTTTCATTTGGTTTGATGTTTTCCCCTCCCAGGTTATTTCAGTGTGGATAAAAGCAGCCTCTCCACGGAATGAAGTGCAGCCAGTTGGGTACACGCTGGTCCTGGGCTCAAACATTTGTTGTGCTGTGGTTGCTGAGGGTTTTTTCCTGGGGATCTTTGCAGAAATTTGAGTCCAATTTTTACAGGAGTGTTATCTCAGCACACAGGGTATCTGGGGGGAGTCATTAATCATGGAATGATAAAATGCTTTGGGTTGGAAGGGACCTTAAAACTCACCCAGTGCCACTCCCTGCCATGGACAGGGACACCTTCCACTAGCCCAGGTTGCTCCAAGCCCAGTCCAACCTGGCCTTGGACACTCCCAGGGATGGGGCAGCCACAACACTTTGTCTAAGTTTGGTTTAAAAGGTATTAAATGCAAGTGAAGGTCTTCAGATCTAAGTGGGCCTCAACCAAAAGGCACCACTCAGGCTCTGTGTTCTGCAGAAACGACAATCCCTGGGTGTTTCTTTCTGAACTACTTATTTTTGTTTCATTTATTAGTGGCTTCACTGGAATTCCCTTTATAATCAGATTTTAGGGGAATAATAGTACCGAGAAAAAGCCAAAATAATCTGCCTCCCATCCTGTCCTTTACAAATAAACATTAAAAATAAAGTCCCCCAATAACAGTTTGTTCTTTGGTAAGGGGCTAATGGGACACAGAACTTGGCATGCTAGAACAGCAACTGGAATGAAGATATTATCATAAAAATCACTAAGTCTTGACTTCATTAAAACCCATTTAATGGGATCAACATTTTTTTCCTGGCCAAAATTTCTAAAGTTATGTAATAAACTCTTGTGTGCCTTATCCTCCAGGGTTATTTCCACACTCTATTAACAGGCTATAGCAGGTTTTTAAAATATGCAGCATGGTATGGTGTGTACCTGGGAACAAGGAACAGAAAGTTCTTTTAGAGATTGTATGTACATATGTCTGTAGGCTGCATGAGCTTGCCTAAACAATTCACACCATTATCAAGAGGATCTTGGCAGAAACAAGAGAAAAAGAGATGCAGGGAGTTACATAACAAGCACATATCTCTTTCCTTTTTTAAGCAATTTCTGCTTCCACCTAACAACTGATATTTGGAGCATTCCATAAAAGCTGCTAACCCAAATCAGTTCCCGTGGCCTCTTCAGGAACGGAATTGATGACGTGTAGGATGGTGAACTGTTGGCTTCCAGATCTCAAAACTTAATATTTTTAAATATCTACTTGTAAAAGGTAGATACAGAAAGCACTAAGTTAGGAAGAAAAGTGAAAGGATAAATAGTATTCTTTTTTTTTTTTTTCCCCAGGCTGAGACAGGTCTGCAACTTTAGGCAGCAATCCACCTGGAAATCCCCCCAAACATCTAGTGATCATGCACAGATCCTGTATTTCTGGATGTATGTGGGTATTTCAGAATAATGGAGCTGTTCAGATGATCAGACCTGTTCACAGGGTGGGTGGAGGCGGGGATGCCAGTGTTCCAGCCTGACCATCTTCTCCAGAAAAGCTGTGCTCACTTTAGGAAGCTTTTACCACTTCCCTCTTTACCTTCAGATGCAGCAAACCCAAGATCCTTGGGAAAAGTTATGGAAACGGAAAGAAATTGCCTAAATGCTTACAGCAATTTTTCACTGAGGGGACTGATGGGTGTTTATGGCTTAAATTCCTGAAGGATTTGACCCAGCCTTGTAGAAGAGCAGCCCCACTGCAAGAGGCCAAAAAAGCAGCGGGTTGTCTGTCCCATCCCCGGGCAGGGGACACCCAGAGCAGGGGGCAAGAAGGGGACAAGCTCATCCTCATGTTCCTCC
Source organism: Platyrinchus mystaceus (assembly GCA_035041135.1). Classification (NCBI taxonomy): domain Eukaryota; kingdom Metazoa; phylum Chordata; class Aves; order Passeriformes; family Tyrannidae; genus Platyrinchus; species Platyrinchus mystaceus. Next base: position 114,691,099 of record JAWWLV010000001.1, read on the forward strand.
AGTGCATCCTCCCCACTCCTGGCAGTCACTGCACGGGGACTTCCTGGCCCAGAGGCTGTTCCTGTGTTTAACAGCTCACGGTGGACTTTCCTTCCATGAATTGGACTAAGCTCTCCCGTTGTATTTTTGGCTGCCGTAACATCCGACGGTAATAAATCCCAGAGCGTGGCCGTGTTCTTTGAGAAAAAAAGTGTGTGTGTGAGTGGTTTTTGTGTGTTTTATACCTATTTCCCCCTCTCCCCACATCTTGCAGTGTGAGGAACAGAGCGGGAACATGCGGTGTTTGCCTCCCCCCCATCACTCGGGCGGTCACGCTCTCCCCCTCCAACTCCCCGTGTCATCTCTTGTGCAAGCCGAGGGCTTCCCATCTCCTGAGGGCTATTTTTTACCCCTATTTGCATAAAATCTGAACTTCTCTAGTTGTCCTCTTACAAAACCGAGGATGTGGGTGCATTTATATGAACGTGCCCTGTTTCGTGGTACCTCCCCGGTGTTGTGCTTCGGTTCGGTCGGTGACATTTTTTTTCCACGGATAATGTAAATTTTCTGTGCTGCTTTTAAGCACCACCTCAAAATAACAGCTTTGAAAAATGCAAGGCAGGCTTGAAGGGAGTCTATGTGTTATGTGCTGACTTAGCTCCTCTGCTAGCCAAGACAAGAAAGCTCTGGAAGCAAAGTGCTTTGTCCACGGGGGGAAGAAGTCTCTTCTGTCCCTTTCCCACAGTTAAGAAACAGCTTTTGTTGAGTTATGAGGAAAAGTCTCTTACATAATCTCTGGTCAGAAAGCTGGGCTGGCATGTTTTTGGATGATTGGAAGTTGAACAAAGAGAAAAAAAAAAAATTGACATTTCCCAGCTGACTCCAAAATAAAAACCTCCCATTAGGTTGGCACTTACTGCATGGCTACTGTGGAATTTGGTTTTGTACTGACTCCTTAAATTGAGAGTATCTTTATGGAACTGTCATTCCCTTGTATGTGGATTTTCTTGTGGAAGATGAGTCCATGTCACAGCTCTTATGTCTGGAAATATGTATCACAGAATCACGGAATGGTTTGGGTTGAAAAGGACCTTAAAGATCATCCAGCTCCAACCTCCTGCCATGGGCAGGGACACCTTCCACTAGACCAGGTTGCTCCAAGCCCCTTCCAACCTGGCCTTGGACACTTCCAGGGATCCAGGGGCAGCCATAGCTTCTTCTGGCAACCTGTGCCAAGGCCTCCCCACCCTCACAGGAAGGAATTTCTTCTATATATTTAACCTGAATTTCCCCTCTTTCCATTTGAACCCGTTTCCCCTCATCCTGTCCCTACAGTTCCTGATGAACAGTCCCTCTCCAGCTTCCTTGCAGGCACCTTCAGACACTGGAAGGTGCTGTGAGGTCTCCACACACCCTTCTTTTCTCCAGGCTGCACAGCCCCAACTTCCTCAACCTGTCTCCATAAGGGAGGTTCTCCAGCCCCCTCACCAACTTTGTGGCCTCCTCTGGACTCGCTCCAACAGTTCCACGTCCTCCTTACGTTGGGGGCACCAGAACTGTACACCACACAGTACTCCAGGTGGGGTTTCAAAAGAGAAATGTCTCAAGTCCCAGATGCCTTTCCCAACTCTCCACAGAGCCCTGTTCTGTCTCCTCCTCCCTGCCACTGCTCTGCCTGTATTTTAGAGGAGCAAAGGGTGCACCCGCTTTGCCCTCTGGAGAGTGGCTTTCCCTTCTTAGGACGTTTGGCCTGTGTGGGAGAGAGTGCCTGGGGCAGCTCAGTAGGACAGAATTCCATGGGTTTCCAGCTGGGCAGGTCTCCCTGCGGGTCCCTGGTGCTTTGTTGTCTTGGTAATAGGACTGGAAACCCCATGGAGGCACCAGCCAAAGACAGTTCCTTCTCCTGCCTTCATACATGTGTACCCTCTTGCTGCGAAACCAGAAAGAAGTGATGCTCCAAGGGGTGGAGAACTCCATTCAGCCCAGACCTGCAGGCATCAGCAGCTTCAAAAACAGGGGGAAGTCTGACAGGCAGAATTGTTCTGCATGTGTTTGCAGTGGCTGTCTGGGGGGGATTTCTGGGTGGGCAAAGAACTGTGTTGGCTTTGCTGGGTATGAACTAGCGGGTTTTATTTTTATTATTCTTATTTCAGTCTTGAAGAACTTTCCAGAACACATGTTGTAAACCACAGTCTTGATCTGTGAAGTTGCCTGTGTGCCAGCACTTTCATGAGCTCCTGACATGTCTCGAAGCAATCCGTGGGTCACCGAGTGTGTCTGTGTGGGATGGGCAGGATGAGCTGTAAAGATTGCACAACTTTTTCTCCTGGAATCTCTTCAGAAGTGATGGGATCCAGGAATTGCCTGCCTGCTCATGGGCTGCCCTTAACAGCACCTCAGTAAGCCACCCTAAAAGTCCACCACAGTCCAGCTCTGTGCATTTTTTGTGTAGGCACACTTAAAGCTTTTGGTTGGTGTCATTGAAGACTTAGGTCACAAATACAAGTAAAACCTTTATGACAGAAGGCTGAGAGAGCCATTTCTCTGATTGTTTCAGAGGCTCATCTGGGACTATTCCAAGGCTATAATTTTACCTATTACTTGGTAATATTTGCTCCAATCAAGCCTTCAGGTGCGAGTTTTACACTTTGCTGTTGGACATCTCAGCATACCAATGCCATGGTTGTGTGAGCAGTATATTAACCTGCTCTATTTCAGCTTGAAGCCATTCCCCCTTGTCCTGTCACTCCAGCCCTTGGAAATAGTTTCTCTTCATGTTTCTTGTCAGCTGCTTGAGCTACTGGGAGGCTACAATCAGGTGTCTCTAAAGCTTCTCTTCTCCAGGCTGAACAATCCCAGCTCTCCCAGCCTTTCCTCCCAGCAGAGCTGCTCCAGCCCTCTGATCCTCTTGGTGTCTTCCTCTGGACTCTCTCCAGCAGCTCCATGTCCTCCCTGTGCTGGGGACCCAACAACAAGGATTGATTTGAGCTTCTGGTGTGGCAGCCTGTGAGAGCACCAGAGGAGAGATTTCCTGAGCCTCCTCAGATTGCATCTGAATTCTGCTGGGACAGAAGAGAGAGAAACAGTCCTCGCTGTGTGCAGCAGAACATGTAATTGGTCCCCAAATCCTCTGTTTCATGAGTGTGGGTTGCTTGTGCAAACCCCCCGTGCCCCTGCACGGAGCACTGATGGTCCCTCACTCCCCAACTTCCACCCTCCCCACGCCACAGGGACCTGCAGTGGAACACAGTGCCCTGCTCCCCTCGCTGCCACTTCCACTGAGGGATGTCCCACTGGATTCCAGTGCCAGGCAGTGTTCCTGGGGCTGCCAGCAGAGCTCCCAGCGCAGGATACACCTGGCAGGGCACCAGGCAGGGTCTGTGTCATCCAGCACTCCTGCTAGTGAGGAGAAAGCCCCGCTGTTTGGGAGCTGCTTGACCACGTGGGAGCTTTCCCAAGTGCTTTTACACCTTTCTGGAGAGGAAGAGGCCCGTTGTCTGATGCATTTTGGAGAGGTGTGATTTTTGTTCCCCCTGCCCTCAGCTGTGTTCAGGAGCATCCCCTAATCCTCTGTGTTAACCTCCACGTGAATCTTTGCCATCATTCTTCTCTCCTCCGATCCTCCCTCTTTCCCTCCCCCATCCCCAAACTCCCTTATTTGCAATTACAGTCTGTTTTAGTGAGGAGCAATGGCTTTTTAATTTTCCACCCCAAATGGAAGTGTGCAATTATTATGCAAAGCATCTTTCTTTTAATTCCCCAAAATTTCCGGTGTACTCTGTAATCAGTCATTTTCTACTGTACTTTTTACTGTCTGAAATTGTAAGCCCAGACCATTAGAAAACCATAATAAATAATTCAGTGATTTCCTTTCAGCTTCATATTCTGCTTTGCTGAATATGGTTGGAGGTGTAAATATCTCTCTGGAGGGGGATAATTTTAAGTTTAGTTTTCTAATTTGATTAAGGAAGCGGTGCCTGCCTGTTTCCTCCACAGGCAGGAGTATGAGGGCACCAGGGAGATGTTTAGATATCTGTGTAGGTGTGTTTAATATGTTCCTCCTAATTGTATTTCCTTTTCACTGAATAAGAGAAGTTGTAATGCAATGGGATTAATCTTCCCATGTTCCCCCACCTCCTTTTTTCCTGGTTTTAATTGTCTTGCTCCTCACAGATGGAATCACTGAGGTTGGAAAAGACCTCAGAAATCCTCGAGTCCAACCTTTGACTGATCACAGCCTTGTCACAAGAAGTGCCATGACTAGTTGTTTCTTGAACACCCCTAGGGATGAGAACTCCCCCACCTCTCTGGGCAGCCCTTTCCAGTGTTTAACAACCTTTTCCATGAAGAAATTCCTCCTTATGTCCAACCTGAACATGCCCTGGTACAAAATGTGTGTACAGCCTGTTCCCTCCATCTCACGAGTGAAGGAATGACCACCTTGCACGAACAAGTCTTTAAAGAACAAGACTTTAAAGGCTCCTGTTTCCATCTGGAGTTGTGGCTAGCAAGGAACTGCAACAAAAGAACACATTCCACTCAGCAGCTCTCGGGAAATATTTCAACATATTTTGCAGAGGTGAATGTGATAATTCATTAGAACAAAATGGCCATGTGGTATGTTACAAAAGAGACAAAACAGTGCAGAGCTGCACAGAAGTACAGGAGGCCTTAAAATTGGGATTTTTTTTTTTTTTTTACTTACATAAGTTAAGGGTTCTTTCGTTTGTTTTCAAAACCTGTGAGATGAATTTGCTTCATCTTTTCAAGCTATTCCTTAAAACAAGGAGAGGTCTAATTGTGGCCTTCAGTGCCTGAAGGAGCTGATAAGAAAGATGGAGAGGGACTGTTTCCAAGGGCCTGGAGTGACAGGACAAGGGGGAATGGCTACAAACTGACAGAGAGTAGGGTTAGATGGGATATTTGGAAGAAATCCTTCCCTGTGAGGGTGGGGAGGCCCTGGCACAGGTTGCCCAGAGAAGCTGTGGCTG
>JAWWLV010000001.1:114722431-114734935 GCA_035041135.1 Platyrinchus mystaceus
AACTCCTTCTCTTGCCTCAGACTTCATGCACTCTGTAGGTAGCTCATGGCTGGACTGTGGTCACCTCTGTGCCAGGGAACCTGATTCATGGATCACAAGCAATGAGTGAATTTTGGAGCAAAGGCAATGTGAGATCATCTCAGGCTGTCACCACCAAGCAAAAGGACAAACTACTGCACATGTGCTGCCATGAATCATAGAATGGCCTGTGTTGGAAAGGACCTTAAAGATCATCCAGTTCCAACCCCCTGCCATGGGCAGGGACACCTTTCATTAGCCCAGATTGCTCCAAGCTCTGTCCAACCTGGCCTTGGACAATTCTAGGGATCCAGGGGCAGCCACAGCTTCTCTGGGCAACCTGTGCCAGGGCCTCCCCACCCTCACAGGGGACAATTTCTTCCTAATATCCAATCCAACCCTGCTCTCTGTCAGTTTGAAGCCATTGCCCCTTGTCCTGTCACTCCATCCCTTGGAAATAGTTGCTCTCCATATTTTCTTTAGGCTTCCTTCAGCTCCTGCAAAGCCACAATCAGGGCACCCCAAAGTTTCTCTTCTCCAGCCTGGACAATCTTTCCCAGCCTTTCCTCCCAGCAGAGCTCTCTGATCTCTCTGATCCTCTTGGTGCCTCCTCTGGACTCTCTCCAGCAGCTCCATATCCTCGCTGTGCTGTTCCCCAGGGCTGGAGGCAGCTCTGCAGGTGGGGTCCCATGAGAGTAGAAAGGAAGAACCCCCTGCTCACCTCTGCCCACACCCCTTTTGGTGCAGGTGGTTTCTGGGTGCCACCACACATGGACAGCTGCCTTGCTTTAAAGGCAGGAAGAATCTTGCTCCCCAAATCAGCGGTGAGACCTCATTCCAGAGCAGGTCTGGGAACAGGATCTGTCCTTCTGACAGCCTCGAGCTGTTGTATTAGTCCAGTTGTTGTGTTAACCTGGCCCTGCAGGTATGGAAGGGGTCACACTCCCAGCTGGGGGTGAGTGGGATTCCACTGAACACATTTTCAGCTTCTAGAAAACGCTGCCTTGGGGTCTGGTGCACTTGATGTCTTGCAGATTTCTCTGAGAGAATATTGTGTAGCTGGCAAAAGAAAACACAAGAAAGGAAGAAAGAAGCACTGGTTGCTTTCCAGCCCTTTACTGTTTTCCTCTTCTCTTCCCAGACAGGCTCGTCAAGGCAAAGGTGTGACACAAGGGCAGAACATCTCTTGGATCCACAGAGCAAATCTCAGCCTAGACCTTTGCTTTTCCTCTTCATGCAGACTGGTGAAGTTTGGAGGGCACAAGACAAGCTGTGTGAACCCAGAGCCAAAGCAGGTGCCCGTAAAAACCCCCTCGGTGTGCGCCGTCCTGGTGCTCCGAGCTGGATTCCTCTGAAGACCAGAAGGGACCATTGCACTTGCATCCTCGGAGACAAATTAGCACAATTCCCCCCCTGTGCTCCCACAGTCACAGTTCTGTGATCTGCCAGGGTTGCAGTGCAGTTAATCTCGGGAGCAGAGCTTTATGAAGGTGCTAACTGGGGTTTCACGGTGCCCCCGTGGTGTTTCGCTTTCACACGGGGCCTTATTTGGAGAACTGCTGTGTGAGCACTTGCAGCAGCTACAAGGGCTGTTTGATCAGCCAGAATGGCTCCTCTGGGCAGTATTTTGGAAAAATAATATTTAAGAATTGCACTTTATAAAAATTCCGAGGACATATACCCTGAATTGTCGAGTGTCAGCATAATGCCCGTTTGAGAAACGTTCCTATCCCCGCTTTAAGTTGTGACAAAAGAACACAGAAATCAGAAGGAAACCAAACTGCAAGATTTAATACAGTGACACTTTATAACAGCATTTCCACAGTTTTCTCTGTATCACAGAACTAAAATTTTGAGGTGAGGTGTTTTTATTTTATTTTATTTTATTGAACCCAGGAACACCTCTTACCCAGAATTGAATGTGTTGGGCTTTCATAAGTAGCTACTGCCAGGGGGAAATTGTGTGTCCTTTCAGGGTGTATCCATTTGCAGCTTTTGGAGAGGTTTCATGAGAAAGACCCTGTTTGTGTTCAACCCCCAAGCCTGCCTCACACCTCAGGGCTGTCACCTCTCCCCAGTGGATGCACAGATGGAATCCTGCAGGAGTCTGTGTAGCTTAGATCACATTTCCATGGAGATTCAGGGGTCCACAGGGCAGGGAGAAAAGAGAAGGAGAACAGGAGACTGTGTTGATGGCTCCTGACTGTACCCCGAGGCTCCTGTAGATTTAGGGTTCTTTTCTCAAGTTTTAAAGGTCTCCCTTTGGTGTCCTGGCTGTGCTCCAGTTCGTGTGATCTTTCCTCCTGACCTACAGCCCTTCTTCAGCTTCAGCTAAATAAGCTACTCCTCATTTTCTGTCTGTTTGCCTTTGCTGTGTCCTGTCAGGACTCCATCCGGGAGGTGTGGAGCCCTCCTGTGATATCCCAGATGGAAAAAAGTACCAAAAACCTTTCAGTTCCAGCAAATGTTATCAAAAATTTTTCCTCATTCTGGAGCTGGAAGAATAGTGGGACAAGAATTTGAGTAACCAAGCAGTGCTCTGCTGGGTTGATGGGAAATTTCGTCCCGAGTTTTAGAGCACTTGCTGAGGTGGCAAAAGGGAAAAGAGGATTTTCTTATGAGAAATGATGAGAAAATTTCTGTCATCCAAAACTGCCAGTCAAACCTCAAGCACTGAGCTTCCTTTTGACTTTGCTGGCAGCAGGAAGACTTCCCAGCCAAAGGGATTTAGGTCCTTTAAACTGCTGCTGCTCTTCCTTTGATGATCTGCTCCCTCACTTCAGTGGACTCAGTGCCACTTGCAGTGCAGTTCCCTCTGGTCTGGACTGTCCTTTTTTGGGGCTTTGAAAAGGGCAGGGTTCCTTCTTAAACCACAGGTCTCCTTAACTGAGCCTTATTTGGAGATTAAACCCCTTTTCCTGTTGAAATGCTCACCACTTATCCCTTTTGCTTCATACTTGAAACTCTACGGTGTTATTTCTTCTGTGGGTTTTTTTTCCCCTTTTTTTTTCGTGTTAAGTCTGCAGTCAGGTCAGTGTCAGGAATCAGAATCCCAGAATCACTGAGGTTGGAAAAGACCTCCAAGACCATCAAGTCCACCCTGCGCCCCATCCCCACCTTGTCCCTCAGCTCAGAGCACTGAGTGCCACATCCAGTCCTTCCTTGGACACCTCCAGGGCTGGGGACTGCACCACCTCCCTGGGCAGCCCCTTCTAATGCTTCCTGCTGCTCCTGACTGACTTCTTGGATGAACCCTGGTCATCTCCTCCACCTAGAGGAGCCCCACTCTTGCTGCTCCCTGGCAGTCCTTCCTCCTCGTCACCTCCTGATCTTTCAAAACAGCTTTATTGCTGTTGTGAAGCTGGAAAGAGAAAACTGGAACAGAACTCTGAACCAAATATGACCTTGAGATCATCTGGATTCCAGAATTCCCTTATTATTTCAATGAGTCTCTCCCAGCAAATGTTGGGTCTTTTACCACGAGTGTCTAAAAGCATCTCAGGTTTTGGGGGAAATATTCATACAGGAGCTTTTTATTTTAAGACCAACAGGATTTCCGTCAGGGTTAATCCATGGTGATCACCTCAGATCCAGAATCTTACAGTGTGTAGGCACAATTCCAGGGAATCCCTGATCACCAGGAGAGGACAGCCATCTGCTCAGCTACTGTCACAAGTGTTGGACCAACCACGGGTTGGTTCCTGGCAGAGATGACCCTCTGAGAGCGTGACCTGAAAGCAACAAGGATGATAATTAAGCTTAATATCCTAATAAACCAAGCCTTGCCATGTCTTGAAGTCACTGCAAATTACAAACATCTCTGAAGGAGGAATAACCTGTTTCCCATTCAGACACAGATCTCCTGGAATGATCTGTAGGGAAGAGGAACAACAAAAAAACCATTCTGGATAAAATACACAGTTGAGCATCTGAGGTGTCTCCATCCTCTGATCCCTAATAAAAGAAGAAATAAGTCCTAACTAGCAAAAGCCACAAGATTCTTCTGGAAAGAGAAATATGGGACCACTTCTATGTGATATTTGTTACTTAGGGCTGAAAGGTTTCAGGTATCATGGTGAGATTTCTGAGGTACCTCTTCAGGCACATGTGAGAGTAAGTTGTTCTAAATGTTTTCATTATCAGAACATGTATATCTCTGAAGTGATTCTATTATCTAACAGAATCTGTATAAATTTATTTATTTATTTATTTATTTATTTATTATTACAGTGATATTTGTCTAAAATCTTACAAGATCTTTCAAAATATCTGGGTTTAGACATTCATTGTAGGGTTAACAGGAGGGACACTGTGGTACATCAAGATCTGTGCTGGTGGATCTCAAGGAATATAGAACTTTTTGTTTCTAAATTATACCTGATCCAAAGCAACAACAAATTTGCTTGTCAACAATTCTTTTTGAAGCCTAAACAAGACCAGTAGGGCAAGTATTTCAGCCACCATTAAAATGAGCCTTTATTGGTAGTAATAACATACAAGAGATGACATTTATTAAATTTCCTGCCCCCAAACGCGTAAGGAAATTCCTCCAAGCCAAACTCGTGTATTGAAACTCTCCATGCTCCCTCGGTGCAGTCCATGAGTTCATTCTCCAGAGATGTTTTCCTTGCACATCTTAGGAGAAGCAGATTCACTTGCACAAACGGACACTAAAAATTTGTGGGTGGGGAGAGCAGCAGTCCAAAGGACATCCCATTTTTTTGTGGCCAGGATATCTGTCCACGGTAAACAGATGGATGCAGAAAAGGCCCAATGAGGTCTTTTGGCACCTAATCCCCACTGAAATAATTTTGAGTCAGGCATGTAAATATTTTGAATAGTCACGACCCAAATTTATGTTTGTTTGCAACTCTGATGTCTTCTCCAATTATACAAAACCTCTCAGCATGAAAATTCAGTCTTTGCAAGTCAGTAGTGGCTGACAATGAATGGAACTAATGCAGTGAGGGTGGGAGACACCTGGGAACAGAACACAGCCACATTAAACCCACCTAATCATCAGCCTCACCTCTTGTCACCACACAGAAACAGCTGCAAGCAAAGAGATTTTTTGCATTTGCCCTTAAGATTTCCAAATGTATCAACAATTTCTAGATGGTAAGAAAGGCAGCAAACACTGGAATCTGGAAAAATATTTGTGTGTAGGATTTCCCTCTCTCAAGTTCTTGTCCCAGCTGACTCTGCCAGGAAGGGGCCTTAAAATGCCCAGATCTGGAGGGTCAGTTTTAGCCCCTTTCTGCCAACCACACGCCCATGGGTTTGACAACACTTGGAGAAGACACTGTCTGCAGCAAGAAATTAAACAAATAACTCTGATAATGGGAACAGCCTTCAAGACAGTGTATTTTTTGGTGACCAGAACACTTGAAATAATTTACTATTGCATGAAGTGATGCAGCTGGTAAAATATCCCCCTCTTCCACACGGAGAGAGAGAGAGATGGCTGCAGGAAGCAGTTCTAGAGAGCCATTTGCATTCCCCCCGTGGCTTGTTTTGCTAAATCAGTAGCAGCAAAAAAAAAGGAGCTGCTCCAAATGGTGCATTTTTCCTGCCTTGGTTTATTGTCTACTTGTTCCACAACAGAGATTCCAGAAAACACAGGGTTGTATAATTTTTAATAAGATTTATTAAAAATAGCGTGGCTGTGGTGAGAGGGATGACCAAAGGAAGTGATTTGTTTCCTGTGATCGTTTCCTCCTCCTTTACCAGGGGACTTCACCAGAAAGCATTCACTTGATTTAAAATTCATGGCAAACAGCGAGAGGGTAGCAGGGCTACCACAACTCTCATAAATTACACCCAAGGTTGACCCTTCTGGAAGAGGAGACTGAAGGACTTTCAGCGTTTGGTGCCTCTGACCACAGCGGGACATTCCTGGAGGAGGCCAAGGCCAAGCCAGGCCCATCTCCAAACCTCTGCAGGGGCTTAATCCATGAAGGAAGCCCTTGCCCACAATGGTTCCTGCCTGTTCTAAAGAGGAACAGCACGTGCCTTAATGTGGTGATGGCTCCAGCTTCCACCAGCATCCCACCCCTCCACGGAAAACCAGGAGGGTCTCCTGCCCTCCCTTCCCTAGCTGGGTGCTGGCAGAGCCTCCATCCTTCCCTCCCGCCAGGGAAAGCAGGAAAGCTGCCCCTGGCAAGAGTAGAGAAGCTTCAAACCTGTATCCTGCCCCTTTTTAATTCCTGTGTGACTGATATTTCTCGTGCAGTACTCCAACAAACAGCAAAACACCTTCTTTTTGCAACCGTGCAGTAAAAGGAAAAAGCTGAGGAAGGTCCTGTGGAGCACAGTGATAAAATAATCAGCACAACAACCCATATTCCAACTGGAAGTAGTCAGTTTGCTGCAGTTCCTCCCCCTGAACTGGGAAAGATTACTCCTCTATCCAGAAATGATCATTTTTTGCTCTAAAAAGACTTTTCAGAGGGCCATTTTTGCCAGAGAGCTTGGCCGGTTCCTCTGCGCTCGGTCCGTGTTAACAATAACAACAGCAACAAAACTTTACAAGATGTTCTTTCCTCTTTGTCTGGAAGGATTAACAGTTCAGCCAAGGTCTGACCGGCCCCTGGCTCCAGAGGAGAAGGGCTCCAAAGCACTCAGAGGGAATAGTCACAGGGAGAGCTTTGCTACCAGACGGGGCTTTGGGGGTTGTTTTTTCCTCTGTGCCCATTCCGAGTGACGATGATCACTGCCCAGAGTCCAGGATTGGGCTCTTGTGCTGTTGGAGGAACTTGCTCTGAGGAATCTTCTAGGAAAAGCAAAGTCTGGGAGTCAGATGGACATGCCAACGTTTTCCCCTCAAAATCCACTTCTGTGCATCCCGTCAGCGCCGAAGGATTGAAATAGCAAATCTTTGGAAAACTTGTTTTCTCCCTTGGAACAGTCACAGAATCACAGGATCACAGAATCACAGAGTAGTTAGGGTTGGAAGGGACCTCTGGAGATCATCCAGTCCAACCCTTCTTTGTGTCCCATCCCTAAGCATTTGTGTTTAAGCTAAAAAGAAGAGCAGATGTCACTCAAATGGATTGAAATAAAAGCATAACTCCATCAAACTTATCTCTGGGCTCTTTTAGCCCATCACTGGCAGGAACATCCCAAGAGTGGGGCAGAACACGACCCACTAGCCTGGAGCCACAAGGTCAGGAGGAGGTGATGCCAATGACAGGAGAGCTTCTTGCTCAAACAGGGCAGTAAATGAGATTATTTTCCCCCCCCTTCTCCTTGTCCATGAGAAGGGAGAAACTCCTCTTTTAAACATTTCGTAGGCAGAATATAAACACACAACCTCAGGGCCATAGGTGCTGCAAACACTGTGTCTCTGCTTGTCTGGGATGTTCCCAGTGAAGATCCAAACCAAACACAGCAAACAGGTAAGTGGAGTCAAGCAGATGAGCCCGTGGATCCAACTGCCCTTCCAAGGAATCCTGACTGAGCTGGCTCACCAGGAGTCAGGATCAGGGCCCTCATTCTTCCTGCTTACACGCTGGATTTTCACCTTCCACGCTCCTCCTGCAGTACAACCCCCTGCTAAATTTAGAAAGCCTTTTTTAGCAGTTGTTTTATGAACACACACACACACACACACACACACACACACACAAACACAAGCAATAATTACATTGTAAAAAAGAAAAAAAATTAAATAAAAACCCAGGCTTTAGAAATGCCATTTGTGAGGCTTTCCAACTATGCACGACTGGCTCAGTTGCTGGCTCGCAGTTGCCATCTGAACATCTATTTTTCCAAGCGTTTAAGAAAAGTGATGTGTACATTTTTCATGTGTAATTAGGCAGCGTAATGTGATCTCTTTCTGCAGTCGAGCTGCCATGTGCCGTAGCCTCACTGAATAGCTTCCAGATTTCAACCCAATCTCTTCTGTCTAGACTCTACGTTGCTATTTTTTTTTCTCCTTTCTTTCTTTTTTTTTCTTTTTTTTTTTTTTTTCCCTCCTTGCCTAGCTTGAAGCAGACTCCAACATAAAATGCCAAAACCAGAAGGTTTTGTCCCTCTCTCTCATAAAGACGTGGGACAGATCTGGGAGGCCCCGCCGAGAGCCGAGTCCCAGACTTTTCATAAGACATGTGTCGTCTGAATCTGACATTAAAGATTGTGCAGGCATTTCAACAGGTCATGCACACACGGGGGTGGTGGTGGAGGGGGGGGATGCCCGAAAATATGGTTTTCATTAAGAAAGTGAGTATTTTTAGAGAGGTGTGGTTCAGTTCAGATGAAAAGGGAAGAAAGAAAAATGAAAGCGGCGCAAGAGATCCCCAACTGCAGCATTATTTATATTGCTGTTGAAATGCAGTGTGTTCTCTTCATAAAGCTGCTTTTGGGAGAGAAACAGTAGAGACCCTGCCAGAACCAGGTGCATATCATGTAGATTGTTTATAATCCAAGTTAAAGGAGAGCAGATTTATACCAGGGAGAACTCTCTGAGGGGACTTTGGAGTTTAAGTGTACTGTCTTAATCTATACATTACCCCCTCAGCAAAGCAGTTGTCTCGAACCAAAACATAAAATGTGCTTCTAATGAATTCACAGATAATTCCGGGGAATTTTATCTAGTGTGATATAGTTTTAGGCCGCTTATTCTGTTCCCGGCTTTTTATTTGACTCTAAAGTTGTTTTATTTCTGCGTCAGGAAAATGAAAAAGATCAGAGGGGGCCTGTTTCCACAGAAAGATGCCTTTGTGCAATGCAAGCAAAAAAAAAAAAAAAAAAAAGAAAAAAGGCAAGGCTTCCCCTGGCTTGCATTTCCACCACCTTGTCCTGGGATTTGCTGCAGTTTGCACACCCTGCAATGGCTATTTCTGCCCAGAGCAGAAAAGGCTCTTGTTTTAGCCCAGAAACAGAGTTGTGCAAACATTCCCTCGTTCTTTTTTTTTTAATTTTCATTCTTTTATTTTTTAAATTTTATCTTTTCACCTCTACTGCCATAACCCCACACTTCGGGTTTCCCTTTTGCTCTCAAGAAAAATGGCTATTGTCCCATTGAGAACATGCCCTTCTGCCTGCTCTTTGTGTAAATGGCAGATTGCTTGGAAAAACAGGAACACTTTCACTCCTTTCTGAAGGGAAGCATGCAGTTCTTGCTAAAAATTCCCATGTTTCTGCAGAACCAACTGTTCTTTGCATTAAAAAAACATCCACCTACTTGAGCAAACTTTTCAATACGTTGGCCCAATTTTTCATCACGGTTGAACAAAAACTGTGCAAATACCTTCTCACACGTGCAAAAGGGAAATTAAACCAAACAGATACCTGTCCAAAATGCAGCTCTCTGTGAAATTCTAAATGATGGCAGCAGACAGTGCAGAAATTTGATCACAGAATCATGAAATGGTTTGGGTTGGAAGGGAACTTAAAGATTATCTTGTTCCTACTGCTCTGCCATGGGCAGGGACACCTTCCACTAGACCAGGTTGCTCCAAGCCCCGTCCAACCTGGCCTTGATGACTGTGGAACTTTAAAAATTACATTTTAAGTAAAATTAATTTCTTTTTCTCTTGTGTCTGGTATCTAAAATGATCACAGGAAGTGGTTTTCACCCTTCTGTTTCACAGAATCACAGAATCAATTAGGTTGGATAAAACCTCTGAGATCATCAATTCCAACCTAATGGTAAGGACTCACTTCACTAAAACAGGGATTTTCTGAGTTCTAAATCATGTCAGAATTGTGACACATGGCTAAGGTGAGTATTTGCAAGCTTAACATCATCACTAACAGCTTTTTTACAGAGTGTCTATCCTAGACTGCATTGATTTCCTAAATCTTTAAGCCAGATGGGACCAATTATGATAATTTATTCTGTTGAATGGTAGCAAAGACTGTAGGATTTCTTACAGTTGTTTTGTGTCTCTCTCTTTTTATCACCTTTTCTAGATATTCCTCTTAGTATTTTCAAGAATGTGGAGGGCCTTGTCCAAATCCTCATTCTGCTCATGAGCATCACCAAACATTTTTGAGTCATATTTTGAAGGATGTGGAAGTGTTGGAGCAAGTCCAGAGGAGGCCACAGTTGATAAGGAGAGTAGAGAACCTTCCCTATGAAGACAGGCTGAGAGAATTGGGATTGCTCAGCCTGGAGAAGAGAAGGGTGTGTTGAGACCTCACAGCACCTTCCAGTGTCTGAAGGGGCTACAAGGAAGCTGGAGAGGGACTGTTCATCAGGAACTGTAGGGACAGGATGAGGGGAAATGGGTTCAGACTGAAAGAGGGGAAATTTGGGTTAGATAGACCGAAGAAATTCTTCCCTTTGAGGGTGGGGAGGCCCTGGCACAGGTTGCCCAGAGAAGCTGTGGCTGCCCCTGGATCCCTGGAAGTGTCCAAGGCCAGGTTAGACAGGGCTGGGAGCAACCTGGGCTAGTGGAAGGTGTCCCTGCCCATGGCAGGGGGTGGCACTGGATGATCCTTAAGGTTCCTTCCAACCCAAACCATTCCATGATTCTGTGGTTCTGTTTTGCTCTAAACCCCCAGTGACAGAAGCAGATTTCAGGAGTGAGATGTTCTTTTGAATACTTTGCTTTTTCCAACAAACAATGCAGGTGAGCCTGGTCCCCTCTTGACCTACAAGCCTCTTTTTGTGTTCTCCAGTTAGTTTGAGGGCTCAGATACAAAATCAAGGATGTCCCTTTGTGGGATAATCCAAAGTTTTCTGATGCTCTAAGTCAAGAACCAACAGTGCTCCATCATGTCATTTTTTTCATGTGACAGAACAAATAGAGCCCACTTAATCCGGTCTAAAAGGCTGCTCTGAACGAAACACTCCATTTTTCATTATCTCTGAATACCACATTCAAAAGAAATGTGTGACATGGAATCAGGGAACCATTTAAGGCTGGAAAAGACCTCCAAGGTCATCGAGTCCAACCTGTGAGCGGTCACCACCTCGTCAGCTAAACCACAGCACTGAGTCCAGCTGATGAAATTGCTCGTGCTGAACACGACTGAGGGTTGGGACACACAGGGAAGGTGCCACCAGCCAGGCAGCAATGGGGACCTCTGAGGAGCATCTGCCATGGCATGTGTGTCCCCACACACAGACACACCACCTCCATCCCCCCCATTCCCAAACGCTGCCACCACATCTGTCACCATCATCTGCTTTAGATGTGTCACCTCAGCAGCTGAAAGCAGGGGGTGGGTCTCTCCCTTGGCTGTGGCTCATCCAGAGGGTGATTCAGTGCCACATCCAGAGCTGAGTCACCTTCTGCAGTGGCCTCTCCCTTCCTCTCCAGACAGCAGAGAGGAGCCTGTGCTGAGGCACCTGCCCAGCAATACAGCAGAGTGAGCTCTGACCTGCCTGCAGACTACAGGGATGGCATTTTTAGGGGTCTATATGTGACTTATTTGCACTTCTGCCACAAGGTAGGTGTGAAAACCAACGTGTGTTTGTGTGTCTGTGTGTGTATTTGTGTGCACAGAACTGAAGCTGTGGAAAATCAGGTTTATCCTATTTGTTTATCCCTAAGTTTTTGTAGCTTCAGGGTCTGTTTTTCTGCCTCTGACTATAATTTCAGGTGTTTCTCTGTCGTGTGAGACACAGCTGATGAAGAAATGCTGTGGGAAACTTGTGCTGAATTAGCCAAACAAAAGAGGGGGGTGGTAAAATGAGGTGATTAAATATAGGGAGAGCTGCAAAGATATAGATATAGAGAAATATCACCTTTCTTAGAGCCACGTGTGTATGGAGCTCTGCCAACAAAGCTGTTTGTACAGCAGTGCAGACACTTGTGTGTGAACACAGGAACAATTCCATGGACCTGAAGGTAATTTTTTTATGGTACATGACAAAGTAAAGAATGTACAGAAGAGATTATAGTTCACAAATTTAAATCCTACAAAAAATTGTGTTTATCTGGTTATTGATTCTCTGTTGGGTTACATTTGCATTAAGCTATGGCCTCCTCAGAGATCATCATACACCAAGTAATCCCTGGGAATGCTGAAATGGAAGGACACGAGTAAATAATAAACAAGTAACTTTATGTATTTAAAATTATTAATTGCTTTCTATTGAAGTGTAAAGCCTTTATTTTTGGTCAGGCTTGTCTTTATCCCCTATTTAGCACCAGCTTTTTATATTAAACACCCATTCTGACCCAAATTATTTCTGTATCATAGAATCATAGAATCATGGAATGGTTTGGGCTGGAAGGGGACCCTAAAGATGATCCAGTTCCAACCCCTGGCCATGGGCAGGGACACCTTCCACTAGACCAGGTTGCTCCAAGCCCCGTCCAACCTGGCACTTCCAGGGATCCAGAGGTAGCCACAGCTTTTCTGGGCAACCTGTGCCAGGGCCTCACCAACCTCACAGGGAAAAATTTCTTCCTAATATCCAATCCAACCCTGCTCTCTGGCAGTTTGAAGCCATTGCCCCTTGTCCTGTCACTCCATCCCTTGGAAATTGTCCCTCTCCATATTTTCTTTAGGCTCCCTTCAGGCCACAGT
>JAWWLV010000001.1:114735884-114750793 GCA_035041135.1 Platyrinchus mystaceus
ACTCTCTCCAGCAGCTCCATGTCCTCCCTGTGCTGT
Source organism: Platyrinchus mystaceus (assembly GCA_035041135.1). NCBI lineage: Eukaryota > Metazoa > Chordata > Aves > Passeriformes > Tyrannidae > Platyrinchus > Platyrinchus mystaceus. The sequence continues at coordinate 114,735,921 of JAWWLV010000001.1, forward strand.
TCCCAGGGCTGGAGCAGCTCTGCAGGGGGGTCTCACCTGAGGGGGCAGAGGGGCACAATCCCCCCCTCATTTTCTGCCCACGTTGCTGTGGGTGCAGCCCAGGCCATGTTTGACTGTCTGGGGTGCCAACAGACATTGCACAATTTTTAAGCAGGGAAAACCCAAAACCAAAATGAAAATAAACAAATTATTTTGCTTTCCTTTTAGACCATCGCTTGGGAAACAGTGTGAATTGTTTTAAATTGATACAGCAGTCCTGCATATCCATTGATGCTGAATATCCCCATATCAGCAGATATTGGTGACCAATATCCCATTCTTCCAAATACCTTCTCTAACCACATGTTTAAACAGGTAAGTCCCACTGACTCTCCAAATTAAATAATTTCTTTTGCCAGTTTAGAGGTTTTTTTTAAAAAAAAAGTATTGTTCTTTCCTTCCCTAACTAAAAGTGATTATCTCATGGGAGAGACTTCAGAGTCTTCTCAGAGAGTACCAAAATAATATTGGTGTCTAGTCTGTGACTAACAGAAATCCATAAATGCTGTAAAAAGCCACCCTTTCAGGTCCTTGAAAAATAGTTGCCTGTTCATATCTAGGCAACAGGATGTGTCTATATAACTGCCAATCTCTCCTGGCTTAAATGTCATTTTTACATAAGAGAACCTATATGAGTGAATGTCATCCACACCTGGGAGAGGTAATATTTACAAAGATGTCCCCATCCTAAATGGTATTTTCATGGGTAAAGTGTTAATCCTTTCTGATTTTACTGAGGAAATCAGGAGCTGGAATTGCATTTTGTTTCATCTTGTATCAAATCAAAAGAAATAAATATCATTCCTGTATCCACTGAATTGATAATAACTATGATGTATAATGCTATGAGTTTTTCACTATTATCCTCCTTTCTTCAGTTCTCCTGAACGAATTGGTTGTTTAATCTGAAGAAAAGGAGGCTCAGGGAGGTCCTTCTTGCTCTCTACAACTCCCTGAAAGAAGGTTGTAGCCAGGTGGGGGTTGATCTTTTCTCCCAGGGAACAAAGGACAGGACAAAAGGAAACAGCCTCAAGTTGCATCTGGGGAGGTTTAAGTTGGATATTAGGAAAAATTTTCTTCACTGAAAGGGTGGTCAGGCATTGGAACAGGCTGTCCAGGGACGTGGTGGAGTCACCATCCCTGGAAGTCTTCCAAAAACACGTGGAAGTGGCACTTGGGGACATGGTTTAGTGGTGAACTAGTCAGCTCTGCACCCTTGAAGTGGTTCAGCCCCCAGTTCTCCCATTAAGAGGCTGGAAGTTATCTGAGACTGTGCTGCACGTTACACGATAAATGGGTTTTCACAGGACCAGTGCTCTGAAAGAAAAGCCTGGTTACAGTAGGATTGTTTTTAATTCAGGTGTGAAAATTCGTTGTGTTCCTTTTTTTAATCATTTATTTGAAACTTGCATTTTGAAAACTTTTAATGAGATGGGAAATGATGAGAACGTTTTTGTCTTTCCACATGACACTGCCGAGCAAGACCCAGCACTCGAAGACCTGCTCTCCATCTGCTCCTGCACGAAAATTCCCTCCTTCCTGGTGAGAGAAAGCTCCAGGAACAAATCTTCAGGGCACCAGGGCCAGGTTTGGGCACAATTGCTGTGACAGAGCAAGTGGCTGTGAGCAAAGAGCTGCAGGGAGCTGGGGCTGGATGTGGAAGGGGCTCCTCGATGCCGGTCGGTGGCACAGCAAGGATGCTCCAGCCTCCCACCTGGCTCACCCTGCATCCCTTTCCTACCTCGTGCTCCCACTGCAGAAGAAAGAACTTACTTTCTGCAGAAACACAGATATTTGAGGTCACACATGTAGGGCTCGAAGGATCAGCAGAAGATGGTTCTTTGGGCGGCGGCGTGAAATGACAACGCAGGGCAGCTTTCCAGGTGGAATCCCACCAGCTCTCCTCCTGACCTCTGTGGTGGTGGCTGGTTTGCTGTGGGGCTGCCAAATTGTGTCTCCCCCCTCCACCTGAGAGAGACTGCACAGGACTTCACATCTGAAGGTGACAGAGGAGACGCAGCCATGTGGGCACAGCAATACCTGGACATGATCCCCTGCTGGCTTTGCTGCAGCTCCTCGAGGGAAATACAGGATTTTGGAGACCCTGCCATGGGTACTGCTCCTGCATCCACATCTGGGTGTAGGAAGAAGCTGCCACCATGCTCAGTGTCCCCGTGTCTGCTCTGTTATTTAATAGGAATTCTGCATCACACATTTCACAGAGCAGTTTGTGGCCATCGTGTTGCTGAGAGGTGCTGTGTGTAGCGTCCAAAGTGCATGATAGGGGTTGCAGGACCCCCCCCTCCCATCCCCCCAGCCCACCTGCCCTCCTGGCTCCCATCCTGCCAGGCATTTTCTGGCCCCAGGAATACCCTTATTGGAGTATCTAACCACCACACTCCTCCTGACCAGGGGTATCTAACCAAAAACTCCACCAGGTGCCACCACCACATCCTAAGGATGAAACTCCTGCTGGTTGTAGTTTGTTTCTGGGATCAACTGTTTTTGGGGCTGTCTCCTGCTAGATTTATGTTCTCTTAAGAGTTAAGTACATTAGTGTGGGTAATCTCACTCCATTACCTTCTATAAAACTGAATCTGTGACTTCCTCCCTGGTGAGCATTTACCATAGCGAAATAGGCTACTATTTTCATATTTAACTCATTGGTAACTCATAAAACCAGCTCAAATTGTCTGCCCCAAAGAGCAGAAGCTGTGGGACAGGATGGAGGGTCAGAGCTTTTACAAGACCCAGCAGTGTTGGTGCAGTGCTCTCAGCATCTCCTCTCCCTCACCCTCGCATCCCTATCACATCCTCACATCCCTCCCCCTGCTCCTTTGAGATCCACAAAATTCAGAAATTTACAGGCTTCTTAAAAATCTGAGATGAAGCAATTAAATCTCCAGACTGGAGGATGTGAACCTTTAAAGGCCCTTTGCAGAATATCAAAAGAAAGAGAGGATTATATTTAGCAGGTGTGACAGCCCACGCAGGACATTTCATTGCGAAAGGGGCTGACATGAACCAGGACCCAATACTTAAATTAATATAAAACATCTTGGGGGAAAGGTGTTTTCTTTCTTTTTTTTTTTTTTTTTTTAAGCATTAGGAAATCATAATGCTTTCTGGCTTCTTCAAAAGCTAAAGGTCCAAATACACAGGAGTCATCTGGCATGTAAAATAAAAAGCGGGTTGGGGACACACACACCCCCCCTAAAAATGTTTTGGATGAGGTTGGGAGGGAAATGTTGGGGGGCTAAGACCAAGAAAAACAGTTGTGGCTCTTCCTCATTTGAGGCTTTGTATTGCTGCTTGCAGATCCATGGGTTCTCCCTCTCCAGGGCAGGTTGTTCAGGGCAGAGGGGCAGGACTGGGATGTGGTGCCCCAGCCAGGTCCGTGTGTGCTCTCGGCGCTGTGGGATCATCCTCCCTGCCGCCACCTCTCCTTGTCCCTAACGCCCTGGAGGCACAGCCCTTCATTACAGGGGTGCTTTATCCTGATCGCTCCGTTTCTATTCCGATCACACCCTCCCCAAGCCCTGGAGTGGGGGGGCGCCCACAACTTCCTCGCTTCATTCACCGGTGCGCGTTCCTAATTTTAACCAAACTGCTCCGTTTTGATTTTCCTCAGCTGTGGATTTAATATCCAGAAGCTCGAGTTGTTTTCACACCCACTCACCGAGGGCCACAGGATTGATGCTGCCTGTCCAGAGCAGGGCAGGGCAGGCTGCGGGGAAGGTGGGGTGGGCAACAGCACAGTCCCCTGTTCTGTGGGGAAGGAACCACCCAAGCTCACCGGGAGATCATAGGTGGGTGCTGCTGTGGCACAGGGTGCTCAGTCCCACTTTCGGGATATTTTGCCTCTTCACTCTGCTAATTTGTGCACCAGGTTGTTGCTCGGGACCTTCGGGTTCTTAATCACCCCAAAAAATGAACAGAAGGGTAAAAAGCCCATCTTTTTGCTGTGGCTGCTCCGAGGGAGGAAGGCGTGTGGCTGCCTGGACCCTTCGGCATCGAGAGAGTTAAAGGTCCTCGGCACCCACCAGGCCTGGTCTAGGCAGTGTCTAAAATCAGTCCTAGACCCGCTTTATTTTTTCCTTAAAAACAGGAAATGGAGCCCTGAAGGCTTTTTAACTGGAGAGGGAGGGTGAGGAGGGGGTATACTCGCTCTGCCCATACCCAGCCCTGAGCCTGACCCAGACTTGGGGGTCTCTGAGTTTTTTTTTTTTTATTTCTCCTCCTTTTTTTCCCCCCCTCTATTATTTTGGCAGACTTTTTGGAATGTCTGGGAGCTAAGGGCTTTGCTTCATGGAGCAGAATCCTGAAGCAAGAAAAAGAGAAAGTTATAGACTAAACCACAGAAATGTAAACATGTCTGCAGCTAAAATAACTCCACTTTCATTGAAAACACTCCTCGCTCACAATCAGACTTCTGTGTGTGCTATGCTCAATAAAACTGCATGCTAATAGCGACCAATTAATACATTATGTAGCTCTGCCTTAAAAACTGAGACGCTTTTAATTATTTTTGTAATTTTTTTTAAAATAATTATTATTTTTAATTAAAGGACTACTGGGTTTTCTGCTCTGGACGCTGGTTCTCGGCGGAGAAGCGCCGGGGAGAGCGGCGGGCGATGCCCGGCGGTGCGGCGAGCCCGGGGAAGGTCGGGGTGAGGCGGCGGAGGGGACAAGCGGTGCCCCCTCGGTAAAGACCCCCGGGAGGGACGGGACGGGGCGCACCTCCCGCTTTTCCCCGGCTCGTCCTCCTCCCGCTGGGATTCCCCGCGAGGTGAGTGCCACTGGAACGGTCGGGATGCATCCCCTGCGCCCCAGGGGGATGGGGCGCTCATCCCTCCCGGTTTCATCCGGACCAGCCCCCTCTGCCCCCTCTCCCCCTTTCACATTTCGGTGCGTCCCGTTATTTATCCCGCTGCTCTCCGCACCCCCCCGCTGCCACCTGGGGAGAGGCCGGGCTTAGGCTCGGGCTTCCCGTCGGGTCCCCGCAACAACCGCACGCTTGTTCTCGCCCCTCCAAACCGGCTCTTGTTCCCCGCCCCGGGAGACGCGGAGCCCCGCGGAGCTGAGCTGAGCCGAGCCGAGCCGAGCCCGGCAGAGCCCCCGGTGGCCCCGTGTCCCCCCTCCCTGCGGGTCCCGCTCACCTCCAGCTCCGCCCGGCCCCTCCCGTGCGGAGCGGGGGAGGACTCCGGGGACCGGGGGGGGAGGACTGGGGGGTCCGGAGCGCCCCGGGGGGAGCCGGTGCCCGGCGGGGCCGCCCCGACGGCGGCGGGGGAAGCGCCGGGGAGCGGCGGCGGCCCCGCTCGGCGATTGGAGAGAGAGGCAGAGGCGCCCGGAGCCCGGGGCCAGCGCGATGGGCTGAGCCCGTCCCGACTGAAGTGACTCACCGCAGTCGGCAACGCCGCCGTCCCCTCGCCCGCTCCCTCACTCCCTCCCTCGCTCCCGCCGCCGGCGGCCGCTGCCTTCCCCCATCCCGACCCGTCCCGTCCCGTCCCCCTTCCCCAGGAGCCCGGACTCGCCCCCAGCCCCCGCCCGGTAAGTCCTTTCCCTGCGGGGCTGCGATGGGGTGTGGGGGGAGCGGCCGTCGGGGACAGCAGGGACAGCGGGGACAGCGGGGCGAGGGACCGGGCAGGGACCGGGATGGGCTCCCGGGGGCGGCGGGGGGACGGTCCGGTGCCCCCTCACCGGGACACGTCGGTGGTGGAGCGGGGCAACCCCGAGGGCTCGGCAGGGCAGCCGCGCATCCTCTGCGAGAGAACCCGAGTTCCTTTAACTTTTGAAGCATTAAGGCTGTCTGGCTTCGGGCGGGCTGATGTCTTTTCGGGCAAAATTCATGTCGCGCCCTCATCTCGCCCCCCCCCTCCCTTCCCCCGGGCTCGTACTACGAGCCTTTGTAATTCTTTCATCAATTGATCATTCAATTAACTAACACCTCTATCGGCTTTTCAAAAGCCGGGCAGCTCTTGGCGTGTAGGAAAACCCTCAATTACCTGCGCTGGTCTGAGTAGGTTACGGTACTTTTCGGAGTAAGCGACATGCGGAGCTGTGTTTTGGTGAGCAGATGACTCTGCTTGGGGGGGGGGGGTTGTGTTTGGAGTGCGCGTAATTATATTTACAAAAGCTGAAGTCGCGAGTTCTGCCTAACGTAAACTTCCATTCATTGCTGCCTTCGCTAAGAACCCGCGGCACGAGGAAAACTTGCTGTGTCTTTAACGAAGTTTTTGTTTGGACTCAGAAGTGTCGCTCTGTGAATTAACTCGGTTCTGGAGGACGAGTTTGGAAATTACATTCTGCCCCGTGTAATTTCGAGTCCATTAGGAAAACCAGGATAGGTCTATGAACTGCACATGGAGAAATGTCACATTCCTTTGGTTTAACCCTTCAAGCACTTCCCTGGTTTCACTGAAACAAGTGAAGCAGACAAAGACAGCTTCTCACCGGGGTATGAAATGTAAACTTTCATCAGGGTACATGTATCAGGTATGTGCTTTCAGGCACACCTGAACTGAGAGGAAAATCAAGGAAGAGAAGGAGATTGTTTGACAGCTTCCTAATTAAAAACAAATAAGTAAAGGCAAAAATAAACCAAGCCATACCTCAAATACATTTTTATGTTGATTATCTTATCTACTTCTTAAAGGGCACTTACAAAAACAAAGATATGATACATTGGAATGGTAACATCAGTTTGTATTTTCTCTTTCATACACTTACTTATGTGGGCAAAGAATGGCAAACTCTTTGAAAAACTTTGCAAGGAAAAAATCGCCACCTCCAAAACCATTTCAGGGTTTAGAGCTTTGAACAGCATCTGTCCCCACCTCCCCCAATTTAGTCCCAAAGTTAAACAAATCATACAGTACTGGATAGAGTTACATGTTACAGGAATTTTATAAATGATCTGTCAGTGTAAGTCCTGGGTGTGATTAGTTGGACTTTTTGCTCCTAAGGTGTTACATTTGGATTGTCATTTCTGTAGCATTTGGTTCTTAAAGATATATTCTAACAGATACATATTTCCTCTGATGGTTTATAAGCAGTAGTGCCTGTGTGGCTTCTCTCTCTTTCTTTTAAGTGAGTTTGAGCTCTTTGTCAAGAAGTGAAGAAATCTGGGTGTGTGTGAGTCCAGTGAGGATTTACAGCGATGGGAACCACGAGCTTAAAACCCAGGTTGTTACAGACTTGGGAATAGTGTCTCTTATCACTAAGATGCTCATTTGTATCCATTCGACCTTTTCTGTCTGGAAAACCAGGTTGGATCCCGCTGTTGTCAGTGTTTAAATGACAATTCTGCCTCAGAGCAGGCGATGTGAATGTGCCTTTGCTACCTGCTCTGCTGTGGGGAGCTTAATTTTCTGTGTGTGCGTGGAGTTGTGTAAACTAACAGAAAACCCTGGGAAGAGTTGTAATCCAGTCGGTTTGAACGAAATACCTGGCTACTGATGAGGCAAATCCTCTCCCACTGCACTTTCTCCAAAACCCCAGGGCTTCAGTATCACAGTGTGAGGCTCATGGCTCTCCCTCTGCAGTGTGTTTGATTTTCGTGGCTCCACACACACAGCAGTTCCTCCTCCAGAGAGGATAAAAAAAAAAAACCCAAACCCATGAGGAGCTTTGGTGGTGCTGATGGCATCTGGTGGCCCCGAAACATTGCATGCTACGTTTCCTTTCCTTGCCTCTGCATTGCTAAAAGCTCCAGGAGTTCCGAGCAGGTAACAACAAAATAATTGAAAATGTTTGGGTTGAAATGAGCCCTTTCCCTTGAATATCTGTTGAGTTGAGGGGGTTTTTTTCCCCCCCCACTATCAGGAAGTTTGCCATTTTCTTTTCAGTGAATAGTTGTTATTTTTCTCAGGAAAAGGCAGCTGTAAAGGCACAACTTTTAATCATGTGAGTGGCTCTGTGGAAATCTGTGTCCCAAACTCGAGGTGGAAGTTGCTGACAGGGGGGAAGGTCGGAAAGGGCCCTTTGGGCCTGATTCATATCAGCTGAGGTCAGTGGTGCGGGCTCAGCCCTGAGTGCCTAAAGCTGCCCACTGGTTTTCTGTCCAGCTGGGAAGGTAGGCCAGGGATTACTTTATGCTTTGTATGTTAGTTTTCCTACAGGGTTGACTTAAAATGCTTTTGTTTAAAAAAAAAAAAAAAAAGTTCACACGGGCAAGATATTTTCAGCCTGAATTATAATGATGTTTGTCTTGGGTTGGAAGAATTACCTTTTGTGTGATAACACCACACTGGTTTTCATTATATCCACAACCGGCCACTTTCACAGCCAATGGAGTATTTTTGATTTCCCAGTGTGGTTCTGGCCATGAACTTCTCGACAGGCAGGTTTCCCAGCAAAATCAAACATCATTTTGTCTTTTGGTTGAAGGTTTGAGCCAAGAGAATTTGTATCTCTTTGGGAAATAATTATATAAGTGGAGAAAATCTAATATGTTTCCTCCACAGCGTAGTTAACCAGTGTAGGTAGAAAACCGGGCAGCCTAAAATTACTTTGCTAAATTTAAATGTAAGTAAAAAGTAGGCAATAGGAAAAAAATTAAAGGGTATCTCTAAATATGGAGCTGCGGACATATCTGTTATATTTAAACTGCATTTTAACCTCTTCTATTTATATTTAGTGGTCTGGGTATAACGTGGAGGGCTTGATTGAATTCAAGAAACAGTAATTTCACCATGAACACCAAGGAGTTTGTTCTGCTGTGGACGCAGAGCACGTCCTTGTTAACGGGTGATGGACCAAGAGTCAAATGTGTGCAGGGAGGCATTTTCTTATGTTGTTTGAGAGCAGAAAGGATACCTGATCTAAAATAAGCATGGATGGATTTGCAAAACGCCTGCTTCCTGCTCTGCTGTGGCAGGAGGAGTATCTCCTGCTGACTTGGGTGGCACTTCTCCTCGTGTGGACTGTGAGGCTGCACCGCCAAACCCCATTTTCCTCAACCTCCCCTCGCTCTGAAATGCCCCTCTTTTTAATTTACAGAGCTGCCATGGTAAGTGGATTGTTCTTGCATGCTGCTTGCATCAGCTGAAATCCCTCCCTGGCACGACTTCATTCCAATAAGGAAAAAAAACCCCAACATTATTCCAGGAACAAAATACATAGTTATTTTTGTTTGATAACGCGTCGTATAAATATTAATCGTCTGCCCGAAGAGAAAACAATAAACACGTGTTTTCACTTGAGCTGGAGATACAACAGGCTGTGATAGAGGTTGGTTTGAAACTAAGGGCCTTGACTGGAAGCCCCACAACTCCGGGTGACCACTATGGTGGGGAAGTTGTTGCTGACCACAAGTGGGGGACTTGGTTCTTCACTGAGATCTTTTGATTGATTTTAATTTGGAGGCCACATGAGAAGACGCTCAGGTGTTTATTAAAAGTGTCCTGGCAGTGGCTTTGCTCTCAGCCTTCGGAAAGATGCTGAGCTGAGATGCTCAGCAGTGCTGGTGGGATATTGCAAAGCTCCTGCAAAGGAATGTTGCCTTCTGCCGTGTTCCAGGCCTCCTGAATTTGTCAGGTGGCTTTGGAACATCAGGCACCTGATGAGCTGCTGACTGGGAAAAGCCAGGTTGGCTTGAGGGGAGCGCTGAGCACCGGAGGGCCCGGAGCGCCGAGCGAGGCGAGTTAAACAAATACCATCTAAATGTGGTTTCAATCAGCCCCTCTTAGACACCCAAGTTTTCAGCTTTCTCCAGGGGGTCCCTAATGAGACGGGCTTGTTTTCTTCTCACCTCACAAAGAGACGGCGACGGGAGGGAAACTCCGCTGGAGTTTGCGGGCGGGAGAGCGGTTTGGGGGTGTCCGGGCGGGATGGGGCAGCTCAGAGGAGCTGGAGGCTGTTCCTGCTCAGCCTGGGAATGCTGCCCGTGGCTCACAGGCAGCTCCTTCCCTAATGAGAGCAGAGCAGGTCCCAGCCCTGACTGCAGCACCTGGGCAGGGGCAGCCCCGTGAAGGCTGTGCAGGTGTGAGCAGGTCAGGAGGAGGTTTCTCTCCCTGCTGACCTGCCCTCATCCCAAACCTGCATCCCAGGGCCTGCTGAGGGTGCATCTTTTCCTTCTGCTTTGTGCTGTCGGTAAGGGTTTGGCTTTTTTGATTTTTCCTGCTGTTAAAATGTGCATTGATTTATCAGCTGCCCAGGTCTTGTTTCACTTTTCTAGTGCTGGTGTAGGAGGAGCAGTTTGCTGCCCTGTAAACCACTTACAGCAAAATGTTTTGTGATATCTGGCTGATCTCTCCTAATTTTAAAGGCTTATACTTTGAGTTTTTCATTATACTTTCTGGCCTTGCATTGAGTTGATTATTTGTGGCTTATTAAGTATGGATGTACATGGTATATTTGACCTGATTTGACTGAAAAAAACCCACCCTCTTTCAAGTAGTCACATATTTTTGATACTCAGTAGCTACAGTGCATGAAGTCACTGTGTGATTTGTTTCAGTGCAGTTAAATGTATATTAAAAATCATGTGGATTTAGAAAATTGCACGTGTCTTCTTCTGTAAATTGCCCTCATTAAACAAGAACGAAAAAAAAATGAAATACGGCAATCAAACAATTTACTTTAGACAAACTACATTTCTGTCATGGTTTATATTTTTCTGTGTAAGTAAAAAGGGCTTTATAAAGAAGGAAGTCTAGTAGTTATGCAGAAGGAAAGGCTTCTAAGCAAAATTCCGTTTTCTAAGGAGGCTTTGTCAGTTCTGAATAAACCCTGCAATAAATTTAAACCCGGTGGTTTAAAATTCTGTTTATAAAATGGACTGCTCTCTATAGAGTTCACAAATTATACACAAAGGATTAACTGCTGAAGTAACATTAAGATGTTGCATTACAACATGCACTGAGACTAAACTGAAAAATCTGCTTGAAAAAGCAGCTGATTTTTTGCAGGACTTGCAAAGCAGTCATGGGAAAAGTTCTCCATCATTTCTCCAAAGAAATACGGTTCCACTGATCGTTCTGATTGTAGTTGGCTCTTCAAAGGCTTACAGAAAGAGGTTTTTGCACAGTCTTGTGCAAAAAGCTGCATTAAAAGCAGGTTTGCAAAAAAAAAAAATGTTTTACTATCACATGAAGATAAAATAAGGGATTTAATATGGAATTAAGATCTAGTTTGGTCCTGGTGGATATCTTGTGCCTTTTCTTGAATTTCATTCGATTGGCCAGAAGGTGAAGCTGGGAGTTTGGGCTGGTGCTCTTCATTCCTTTGCTACATTTATAAGTTCTCTGGTATTTTTATGTATTTATAGCAAACAGTCTGTGACAGTCTCTGTAGCTCCTGCCATCACCACGAGCCAAATCATCTGTCACCAGTACGTGTGTCAACATCCTGACACCACCGAGAGCACCTTCTTTGCAGGCACAACCAGGGCTTCGTTTCAGCAAAGCAATTAATCACCCTCTTGAAATGAAGAGCCTGGAGAAATCTGAACCTGGGAGCTTTGGTTCTTCTGTGTGGAGAAGTCAGTTGGAAGTGATGAGGGCTCCAGAGTGGTTTTAGGAGGGTGGAATTCACCTCACTTTGTTGTAGCCGTCTGAAAATGAAGCACCTGGCTGAGAGTAGCAGTGTAAATCTTGCCAGCCTGAGACAATGATATTCCTTTGGGAAAGGCACTGAAGGTGCAGCAGGTGGTCCATCATTTTGGGTAGGAACTGGGATTGTGGGGCTGGGTATCTTGGCTTTCAGATGGCTGGCATGGACTGAATTCTGTATCCAGACACCAACCCAGGCCCCAGCACCTGATCTGAGGGAGACTGAGGGAAAAAAATGTGATTAAAAGTACAGCAGAGAGACCAGGTGAATGTTTTACAGTCTGACTGGGATTCAATCTTATTGCTTATTTATGATTTTATAAAGTTGTCCTACTACATAATATTCTAATTTTTACTGTCCAACATTCCCTTTTGTTGTCCAGTTTAGAAATAGAAATACAAATAGAAATGTCAGAAAGGGCAGCAGAAAGCCCTTTTGTGATTTCTGCACTGCTCTCTTTTAACTTCATTGAAAAATTGGATAATGAAACCGTCAGCCATCAGTTATTTTAGCTTTTAGAGTAAGATAGGAATGGATTAATACTGATGCCTTTCTATCAGGATTCTGTTCTGCTCATGCAGGAAACAGCAATATCCATTTAAGGTGATTTTTTTTTTTTTTTTAGGCTGGTCCAATACCTCATCCTGCTCAAAAGGGTTTTACCAACTGTACAGATGACAACCCTGAGTCTCTAATTTTCTTTAATCTCTCAAAGCACAGTTATGGAAAGCTTGGTTTGGACAGGCCATAAGACTTATGCCTGGCCTTGGGCAGGGGGGCAGTTTTTGGGCCCCTGATCTGTGTTTTGACATGCCAGTGGTCCCTGCAAGGAGCCCAGCCAGGCTCTGGAGCTGCAGGCAGGCTGGCAGAGCAGCTCTGCATGAGGCAGTGGGAAGGAGGGGTGAGCTCTGTGTTTGTTATTTGCTGGTGATTTCCATGACAGTTCACAGGAAAGAGGGTTGTAACCAAATGTGAGCCCGGGGAGCTCGGTCTGTGGTCGGTCTGCAGAGCAGTGATGTGAGATGGGGGGGGTCAGGATTGCTGAAGGGTGCAGGAGCTGGGATGGAGGGAATCTGAGCTGTTCTCCTCTCAGTTAACACCTCTCTCTGTGATGTGGCACGTGTGGCATGAGACAGGGAACCAGTGGGATCGGGCACTGCCCCCTCAGCCACCCACATCCATCCCTCATTTCTGCCCCTTGGACTTGGTTAACAGCTCCTGCCAGGTTTTGATCCAGGAGAGGATTTATATAACTCCCTCTTTGCTGTGTTGGTTCCACAGGACTAAAGAGGAGTGAGAAGTAGTAAAAGTCTATTTTGGTCACTAAAGTAAGCAGACATGACTCAGAATACTCACTGGGAGCAGATCTGCTGGATGAAAAGGTGCCATTTTTACATAGTCACTTTTCTGACCGTGCCCTTTAAACTCTTACAAAAATAGAATCCTTTCTCTGGCACTTCTCTTGGAAAGCAGAAATGGGAGTGAGAGCAGGGATATTTGCTGAGCTTCAGCCCCTGCTTCGAAACTGCGTGCAGGTTTTGAAAGGCGTGTGTAACGTGTGTTTAACACCAGGAAAAGCAGAGAAGAAGGGCTATTTGAATTTGGTAGGGAGAGGATTTGGGCTTGGATAGCTTTATTATTTGTAGTGGGAGAGCGTTGGTTCCTTGTTCCTGCCCGTTAACGGTTGGGTGAATCCTGGCTGAGGCTCCGCGCCGATTTCTGGCTGCCTCGTGTCCCTGCAGGAGTAGAATTCACACCAGGAGGTTTGTCTGAGGCACAGCAAGGCTCCTCCTGACCATGTCCTCTGGGTTCCTCTTGGACCATGTGAGTGGCCTCAGCTAAAAATGAGCCTGAAACCACATTGACGTAATGATGAGTGTTTATGGACCTGTGAGGAAACAAATCAGCGCTGGCAACCAGAGCCCTGGAGGGGCTGACACTCACATGAGAGGCAAGTACCCCCCACACCAGTGGGCTGAGGGCCCCTGCAGCTCCTGGGGAGCCTGATGGAGCTGGGCTCTTCCCGAAATCCCCACCCTGATCTGCATTCCATGGAAAGCATTAGCAAGGCAAATCATTTCACAAAACGTCGCTCTCGGCTAAGTAGGTGACACAGAATTTTTGAACTTTCCTTCTTCTCTTTTTTTTTAATGGTTTGGTAGGAAGCTGGGGCCTGGCTGGTGCAGGGAAACCCAAAACCAGTGGTGTAAGCACACCACATGTGCTCCTGGGTGTTTGACAGTCCTGTTGTTCTCTTTTCGGAGCGTTGCTCTCTTGAAAAGAGAAACAACAAGCCCCTTTTAACATATTTACCACTTTTGTTTGGTTTTACATTGGAAAAAACCTACCAACCCATAAATTCCTCTTCCTCCTCCTTCCCAGAACAACCCATGAAAAGGTTTGAAAACCCTGAATTTCTGTTCAGGGAATGAAATCTTGACCTTGCTGAAGTGGCTGAAGCTTCTCTGCTGGCTTCTGAGGGGACAGAGCTCTTCAGCTTAAGTGTTTCTTCCTCATGTTTCTACTGGGGCTGGAAAGCCCTGGAAGTGTTCTCACTGCTAATTTCCTAAAGCCTTAATTCCCCCCAGTTACTACAGCATTTAAAGGCACTGTCTTTTCAGCGCAGGAAACAGGCACTGCTATTTCTCCTGATAAAATTTCCCTTGTATGAGCTCAGAGAATTTTCACTTTTTCTGTGTGGGCTCATCTTTCAAAGAGTAGGAGACATGGGTCATATGCCTGTGGGTCTCACAACTCCCTCCTGCTCCATCTCTGGCCTCCTCCCAGTCCCTTGGCAGCAAGGAGTCAGTGAAGATTTGCTGTCAAGGTCTCTTTTTAATTCCTTACAGGACCCAGTAGCTTCCTATTGCCGGGGAATCCTATTTTTTTCTGGTTTAAATTTGAAAGGCGTCTTGGATATGATGACATTTACAGCCAAAGCACATCACCTTTTACATATTGTCTCCTCTTCCTACAGCGAGACAGGAGATTTCAAGAGGCCAGAAAGGGGAGGGAAAGCCCAGAAGTCTTGGGGGACACACAGGACTGTCACTAACCTGCCACTGAGTGAGGAGAGTGTTCCCTTCTCAGCACCACTTGTGTTGTCTGAAACGGAGCTGAGAACACCACGGGGAAACTCTAAACTGCAGTTTTTGAGTAGGGCTTGTTTGGAAGTTTTCTGTGTTACAGAATCACAGGATCATTTAGGTTGGAAAAGCCCTCCCAGCCCAGGGATCCCCCCTGTGCCCCATCCCCACCTTGTCCCCCAGCCCAGAGCACTG